>WHYT01013931.1:20801-42697 GCA_009806455.1 Tetrax tetrax | reverse complement strand
TTTTTTTTTTTTTTTTCTCCTTATTTTCTTAAGAGTAGTCTAGAACTTTTCTTATAACTTTTCTGCTGAACTTGGTTATAAAAATCATAGGCCATTCTTGTCTCTCCCTTTCCTTAGAGCCAAGACCTGAGTGAAATTGATAGTGTTTCAGGTCCAGGAATTGTGTTGGTTTCTCTGTCAGTCCTCTAAAAATCTGAGCATATCATTCTATGGAATGAGTAAAACACAAGCACACATCTCTTAAAAAAAAGAGAATAATCCCTTTATCCGTGTTTCTAGTTCGTTGAGGGGTTATTTTTAAAGAAGTCTCACTTTAGATGGTGATTTTTACCAAAGAAAATAACTTAGCCCCCTAATTCTTACCTGTAGTTGATTCCACTTCATTCTTCCTTCTGTCTGAAGGAAGTCAGAGATAGTCCTGATAGTCCTATTTCAAGTCACCTTTTATCCTAATGGGAAAGAATTGCTATTTTTTATCTAGCAAGATGTTTAAGCACAAACTTTGGAAGTTGTTAAAGTACTTTCATCTACAGTGCTATAAAAATGCAAGGTATTATTTACATAATTTATATTATTATACTGGTATGAGGACTGACACCTGCAGAACGAGCAATACATTTGGCCTTTCTGTGGGTCATGATGAAATCTCTCAGATCTGCTTGAGTCATGTCATTTTGTTGTTCATTGTCAAGTATTTAGCTGGATTTCTTTTGGTTTGGTGTTTGTTTTTTTTTATCCCCCCCTCCAACTTCCATCCTTCCCAAGTGTGTTCTCTGTGAATCAAATTTCTCTGCTTCAAAGGCTAAAAGACTTGAAGACTTGATATCCTAGGGCAGGAGAAGCTGTCTCCACCATCAGTGGCAAATTAAAGCCGAAGGGCTATCTGGAGCTCTCAGTTGGTATCTGTGGCTCCCGTACTGCGTTGAGGAGGATGAACACCACCTCTGTGGAGCCAGTCAGGAATTGCCTCAAGGCTTTTGTTTCCTTTAAAATAAAAACTTCTGTGATTTCTGACTGAGCAAAACGTAAAACTGAATAGTGCCATAAAGAAATCTTTCAGCCCATTCCTTCTTCCAAGATGGGATCCATTTGCACAAGTGTCATGTTTGACAGATGTATATGTTACCCTATATTAAAAGGTTCTCACTGGGGATTTTGCAATCTCTGCAGGACATTGATTCCAGTTCTTTGTTAGCTTTGATATTTAAAAAAAGAAAAAGAATTTAAAAACTCCTAATATATATATAATATATATATTTCTCTAATTGCTTTTCATCCTGTCCTTTATGGAATTATGGATTTCCCTATCTTTTTGCAGCAGCTTTTCATGGGTTTGAATGTTTTGGGTTTTTTTTCCTGTCTGGCCCCAAGTTTTTTCTCTTCTTAGGCTTACCATCCCTGGTTTAGTTCAAGCTTGCTTTGTAGTCATGCTTTCTGACTACCGTTATAATTCTCTTTTGAACCATCTCCTCATCCTACTTAGTTGTTGGCTTATCAGTACTGATTAAAGGATTACTTCATTGTCTGCTCTTCTTGGATATTTGCTTGTTTACCATCTCTGGTCGGTGCTGCTCCTGCTGTGATCCAGCTGTGGGAACTCCAAATATACCGATACATTTGACTTAGCAGAATTTTAATGAGTAATGCATTGAGAAATAAATACAAATACTACTTGCACACTGGCAGTTGAATATTTTTGATTTCCAGAAATAAACTTGCCTCAGTATCTGTATGTTACCCCAACAGGTGACACTGTAACTTCCAACAAAAAGGAAATGCCTGAGAGTGTTCCTTCACTGAGATGATGAGTTTCCCTCTTTTTTTCAGGTTAAAGAACTGAACCATTATTTGGAAGCTGAGAAGTCATGTAGGACAGACTTAGAGATGTATGTGGCTGTTCTCAACACACAAAAATCAGTCCTGCAAGAAGATGCAGAGAAGCTGCGGAAAGAACTGCATGAAGGTACCTATTTAAAAATAATACTTTTGACTCTCTTACACTAAGGATGCAAAATCCAACATAAGCTATTAATTCTTTTCTGATTTCTTATTTGAATTGGATTTAAAGAAATTATGAGGGGGAAGCAGTACTTTTAAATATTAGAGCCCTTGAAATGTTTACAGGAGAGTGGAATGTTGAGTTCTTTTCTGACAGAGAAAAACAAAAGAACCATTCATTCTCTTGAGAGATGCTATTGAATTTCTGCTACGATCTTACAGTATTGCAAGTTTCCTTCTTATTAAAGTGATTGTACTGATGTCTTTTATTTGTGTACAATTATGAGCATTATTTCCATAATGTATTGGTGTGTCTCCCTGAGATATGTCAATTCTACATGCCTGGTGGTGGAATGGATGTGTAAATGTCCGTGCATGGCAGTACAGTGCAGAATCACTGTAGGTGAATGAAATAAACAGGGACGTAGAAGACAGTCCCTTGAAACCAGCACTAGAAATATAAACTATTAGAATTCATAAATGAAGTTAAGACGTTAGTCTTCTAATTCAGAAATCTGAAACTGTCAGTAATACATCCCTAATCACAAGCTGGGTTTGGGAATGAAGCAAATGTCTTCTTTCATCCTAAATAGTTGTTGAACAAAACCTGACTGCTTTTGATTAGAACAATAATTGTATTTGTGAAAATGTTTCTCTTCGGAAAAGAGGTTAAAAAAATGTGGTTCAGAATGACTCTTTCTATTTTCGAATAGTCTGCCATCTCTTAGAGCAAGAACGGCAACAGCATAACCAGTTGAAGCATACGTGGCAAAAAGCCAATGACCAGTTCTTGGAGTCTCAGCGTTTGCTGATGAGGGACATGCAACGTATGGAAATTGTTCTGACCTCTGAGCAGCTCCGACAAGTTGAAGAACTGAAAAAAAAGGATCAGGTTACTTGCTGCCTTTATTTATTTATTTATTTATTTATTAAGTTTATAATACTGTAGATGTAATGTGGTACAACAAGCATGGAAATCATGTGTTGGAGGCAAGTTATTTCTGTGTTAATATTTTAAAAAACCATAGCTAAGAGTTTTAATAGAATTTCTCTGTTTGAATGACAGCTGACTGTTATAACAGAAACTCTTGATTTCCATATATTTTGACATGAATGTATATAGCAACATAAAAAATAATGTTACCAGTATTGTTAAATGGCAAGGTAATAATATCCAGAAGTTAATCTTGAAGAAAGAAAGTAGTCTGTGACACAAAACAGCTGTGTTAAGGATGTTAGGATAACAAGTTCTACCTCTTTCTAGGTTTTTCCAATATAGTACCTACATCAGGCATAAAGAAAGAACTTTGTTTTAAATCAGCTTATGCAAGTGATTGTGTACATGCTTTATGACTTAGTGTTTTATGATGTCTTTTTTTTAATTCATTTTCTGTATGTTGGATTCTATCATTTAGAGTGATCAAAGCACTTCTTATTTTCGTATTTTGTTTTCGTTTTTGTGCTCATATAATGGCCATTAGTGGGGCCATAAGTGATGCAAGTATGTTATTGGGTTCTATACAATAGCTAGTGTAACAGCTATTTTTGATGGTTATTTTGTAATCCCTATAATAAGAATTTTCATGTAGGTTATATGTTCTTTGAATAAAACTGTTCTGGAACATTAATTGGCCAAAAACTTGAAAAGAGTTCTTGTTGAATTCAGTTTGGGTGCCTTGTGAAAGGAACACTAGATTTTTAACCAAAAGTAGCCATATGGAAAAGTACTGTGTTTTTAACCAAAATAATCTTTTCTAGTGCTGCTTTTGTAACTTAGTTTATCATGAAAACAAATGTCATGACTACTATGGCAAAATTGAATCCCGCTTACAAGCGTTCCCTATTGACCGCTTATTTCTAGGAAGAAGATGATCAGCAAAGGCTTAGCAAGAAAAAAGAGCCGAAGCAAAAAGATTCAGATGATGAAACGAAAGCTTCATGTTCTCTAGCCCAGGAGGAAACCCTTACCCAGCTCTCTAGTGAAGAGGTAAAACAATCGGATAGTTGAGAGCAACTCTGAGCACTCCTGCATCCCTCAGGGTGTTGATGGCAAATACAAATGCAAACTTAGTGCCCTCTGTTCCCTGTAGCTTATAATTCTTATTAAGCAGTGAAAAATATTTGGAGTTACACTTGAGTGTATACATTTTAATAAAGATTGGAAGACAATACTTTAAAATCCTCTGAGAGGTGCTGTTAAAAACTGTAATTTACCTTTTGCATTCTGGATGTTAACTGCTATTAAATTCTCTTGGCAATTTATAACGACATTCTGACACACCTAAATCTTCAGAATTAAACCAATTATAACTGAACATTTAGAAAGTGTATTGTAGCTACTTTCCTAACCTACTTATTGAATTCTGTACTAAACTTACACTGGTTAGACAAGTCTGAGGTGACGGATTGTTAATTTAGCCAGTTGATCAGCATGTGCAAAACAGTACGATGTGTGTGTCTATATATATTAAGCTACATCCAGCTGTGCAAGTAGAGGTTTGTGGCCACATCTGTTCAGCAACCAAAAATAAGCTTTTTTGGGCTGTATTAGTAGACTCGTTATAACAGCCAGAAAAAGCAATGCTGCTGGATGTTATTAGTTAGCAAGCCCTTTGGGTGTTGTGGATAGTCATATACTGGGACAAGCTGAAATTGTATTTGAAATTTGCCTAAGCTTTTCACTTGTGACAAAACAAGTCCAATGAGCACACAGGTGGGAATTTGGAAGCAGTATCAAAATGGGCAATTACTTATCCTTTCCCACTGCATTTTGCTTGTTTATCTGATTATCTGACAGGTTCCATCTCAGTTTTGCAAGTCAAAAGATGGACAAATTAATAAAAACAAACCAAGTTTGGTATTGTAGAAGCTTACATAAGCTCCAAGAGACTTGGGAATTTGCAGTGTGAAGCAGTGTTCTGCCTGTTTTATTTACCCTTTTTGAAGGGGAAAACACATATACTTCTAGAGTCTGCCCTTTATTATTATCAATTATTTATAACAGTTCAGATGGAGAAAGATGTGCAGAATTGTAACATCTAAATATAGCTGAGATCTAGTTCTACCCCTTTCTCCCACAGTAAGGATACAACTTTTTCTATTTCAAATACTGTATTGTATACTAAGGCTTCTGTATCCAGATATGCAAATGAGACCTACTGGTGAACAAAAGCTGTGTCTTCTGATATTTTCTGTGCTCTCATTTCCTGGGATACTCATCAGTCCCTTAATCACAACATTTATTTAATTCTAGGGATTATACATAATAGAAAATTTTACATTTTGAGTAAGAGTGTAGTTTCCAGACTGGCTTTGGTTTTGCTTGTGGATTTGGTTTTTGTTGCTATTTATGACCTTCTTTAGCTGTACAGAATGTGTTTTAGGAGTGGTAATGTATCATATTATCAGTTATATCTCATAACTTGTCATAATTTGACTTCTGAGCTCTTCTCTGTTGAGCAGTTTGCAATACAAACGAGTTATTTGTTAGCTGTATCACCAAACGTTTGTTGTCTGAAGATGCAGTTTTATATAAGTCCATATTCTCTTGACTTTGTTATGAACTTAAACTCATATATATACATGTTAAAGTAAATATCAATATTATTCCTAAAATTGATTAAAACAAGGCATTTACAACAGTAATAGATAACATAGAGTTATAAACACATATATGGAAGTGCCAGTTGCCTGCTAGTGTCTATTAGACCTATTTCAGAAATTATTATTTTTTTCAAGAGGCTTGATACTTTGGTGATACATCCCTTACATCTCTAATGGCACAGCAGAAGTGCATAAGATATTGGAAGGTATTTTGAAAAGAGTCATATGCTTTACTGTCATAAAGCATTGTTGTTGTCTTTTCAGTGCTACAAATAAATAAAAATAGATCAAGAGACTTAACGTGCCTTATATATGTCACAGGACAGTCAGTGTGGCTTTTGGTATTGGCATTCCCCAGGATAACTTTCTGTTTAAGCCCAGTCTTTTCCCTTTTATTTTATGTACAAATAATCTTTTAAAGAAAACATTTATTTCTCTTACAATATTTTGGCAGACACTCAAAGCAGAAGAAAGAAATAGAAGAATATTCACTTGTCAGTATAGAGTAGATTTTAAGTATATCATTCTCCATTTGTTTTTATGTTAATGTAAAGTTTTTTGTTTTATTGAAGACTTCTGCATTTACTCATGGAAGTGGAATGTTTGCCTTCTGTTGTGTAGATTATAGTTCTAGAAGTGATATTGCAAGTATTTCTCTTTAGTGGAAGAAGCACCTTGTTTCAAGTATTGGAAGGTGTAAGGTGACTGTGTCCTTGCTTGTCTGGCAGGAAGACAGATTCTTACAAAAACACTCTGTTAAAAGAAGACTCTTTGTTGTACTTGTTTGCTTTGGTTTTTAATTCTAGCTGGTACATTTAATTTCTCTGTCCTTTTCTCTGCCATCTTAAGTTTACTGATGAGATGTTCTTGCCAAAGCCAATTTAAATTTGCCTTTACCATGTCTGATAATTAGTGTCCAGCATTCCCCTTGTACCATACTTCTAGAATGGAGTATTTAATTTTTTTCTTCCTTGTTTCTCAATTGCAGGTGCATGTAAATAGCACCCATGGCTCAGTTCACTCATTGGATGCAGACTTGCTTCTTTCTTCTGGCGAATCCTTCAATAAATCTGATAATGATATGTTTAAAGACGGACTACGAAGAGCACAGTCAACAGACAGTCTGGGGACATCTGGATCGTTACAGTCCAAAGCTTTAGGATACAACAACAAAGCAAAATCTGCTGGGAACCTGGATGAGTCAGACTTTGGACCACTTGTTGGAGCAGATTCAGTGTCTGAGAACTTTGATACAGCTTCTCTTGGGTCTCTGCAGATGCCAAGCGGGTTCATGTTAACCAAAGATCAGGAAAAAGCAATCAAAGCAATGACACCAGAGCAAGAAGAGACTGCTTCGCTTCTTTCCAGCGTTACACAAGGGGTAGAAAGCGCTTACGTGTCTCCTAGCGGTTACCGCTTGGTTAGTGAGACGGAGTGGAACCTGCTGCAGAAGGAGGTGAGTTCTCACTGCGTCCATCTGCTGTGGCTGCTGCCTGCGTGACCGGCTGCCTCTGCGCGGGGTGGGCTGCCTGCTAGGCGAAAGCTCTTCCTAGTTGGCTTTACACAGCCAGCGTGCGGGGAAATAGGCAACGTCATATGTAACTGTTCACTTTTCTCCCTTGGAATACTTCTGTAGTTAAAGCACGTCTGATGCAAACCGTATTGGCTGACTCTGTTTGTGGGCAAGTCAGCTTCAGTAAACACAGGGGGTTTTTGCGCTGAGGGGAGGGTCTGGCAGGGGGAAAAAAGGATGGGAGAACTGGAAGAAAAGGAGAAAATAATAAACTAAGGAAAGGACGTTATAGTGCAACTGTGGGTGACTAGGAAAGTGCAGAGATTCACAAAAGGAGCAAGGCTAATAGTGCTGTTTTGTACACCAAGAAGTTTTACCGAGTGCAATTCAGGAATGAGCAGCCAAGATATGCCCAGCACACAAAGCTACCACAGAGGAAGCTTCAGCAAATTGTTGGGGACTTGCATCATCATAAACCAATTTCTGAGAGTGACAAGCAGCAGATTAGACTTAGCACTGTGCCAGTTTCAGTACGGGTGACCAAGGAGATAGTTGCTTCTGGATGTTCTGCCTGTCAGTTTTTCAGTGGTTTTATATTATGCCAGTTCAAAGCTTGCAGTTGGTTTATTGTTGAAAAGAGAAGTATCGTGGGGCTCCTGTGCTTAGTCTTTCAGAAGAAGAGAGGCCAAGGAGCAACGTATTAGGGGGAAGAAAAGGGGAGGGGAGAGATAGCAGTCCATAATGAGTGAAAAGAGAGACAAGATGGGGGTAAAAAAAAAGGAATGTAATAGTGCAGTGGAAGGGAAGAGGTCAGGGAAAGGACAGATGAGATGAAGAACTGGTGATATTTTATTTCCTCATCTTGTTGGAATTCAGTTTACCTGCCAGTCATTTCTTAGGAGGTCTCTACAAACCTATTGCAAAGTTTCTATTTTTTTTGTGTTGCTACTAATTAGTAATATGTCGCGAAACTACGGTGTCATGATCTCAGAGCTGAGTTAAATCCTTTATTCTTGAGTATCTCCTTGCCCTGTAGACATTTGGATGTCATTTTACTCCAACTCTTTCTTAGAATTCAAAAGAGAAATGCACTGCTTCCCACGTGTTTTTGGAGGCAGGGTATGCGAATGCCACTCTGTGTGGGTGGGACATGGAGCAGGGAATATAAATTTTTAGCTCAAAGTTCATTTGCAGCTGTGATAAAACTTCCATTTGCCCCCTTGGCCAAAACTATTACAATTTCAAAATGGCAGTGGGCTTATTCTTTGTTTCTGTGCTGCACACCCCAAAACCTTTTTTTTCCTCCCCTCTTGTTTGGTTTCTTTTTTTTTTTTCTTTAAACCATTTGTCTTCTACTTTATTCTTTCTCAATTATTCTTTTAGCTGATTATTGAGCTCTGATTAGTCTCTGATTCTGAGGAATATTGGAGGAGGGTATTAAAAAATAAATAAAGCTTAATGGCTGTTGTAGAACAAAATTAGTATGCGCCATTGAAAAATATTCAAAGCTCATTTACAGGAGGAAAAAGATTTAAGGAAGTCTTGACCTGATGAACTGACTTGCTTTTTAATCAGTTTGTGTTGATTAAGGGAAAAAAAAAAAACCACACAAAAAAATCCCAAACACGCAAACAAAAACCTAAACCAAAAAACCCCACTACCATAGTATTGTGTGTATAGTTTGATTTGTAGTATAAAATAATTGCATGAAAAAATGCTCTGGCCTATTGAAAGCTTTTCTCTGAGATGTCTGTTTCTATACAGGTAATTACTTAGACATTTCAAAAGACATTGAATGACTTGATGAACTCTTTACTTGTCATGGCTTATTGCTTTTGTGCTAAAAGTGGGACTTGTGCCAGGAAAAGCTGATATCTTGCAGCTGATTTACATTATCCTTTACTTTTAGAGCAACTTAATCTTACCATTATGTGATTCTGCCGCTGTCTTTTATCCATAGTACTTTGTGATCACACCACACGCTTGAGAATATGTAGCACTGCTGCAGTCCTTGAAGAATTGTATGGCCTTTATGCCAGGTGATAACTTTGTGTTCTCCAGGTGCAGAATGCAGGGAACAAGCTGGGCAGACGCTGTGATATGTGCTCAAATTATGAGAAGCAGTTGCAAGTTATCCAGATTCAGGAGGCTGAGACAAGAGACCAGGTAGGATTTCTCTTCAAGCTTTAGCAAGACTTTATTTGGTGCTATAAAACCATGCAGTAAAGGCATTGTTCTATAAAAAGTGTTATGCTCATGCTGAAGTCACTGTCTTTCATAATTTATATTGTAAAATGCTTCTCATGCATTAAATTCTATTATCTTTGATACTGCAAGAAATGTTAACAGCAAAGGAAATTTTAAGAGGACCTCATCCTAGCCGTATAAAATGACTGTAAAGTACTGGAGGATCTTTGTTTCCTGCCATGTACTGAAGAACAGTTTTCAGATGGGTATGGAAGGCATGAGTCACAGTCTGCTTTGAAGTAAGTGGCTGAAGTCATTACCTGGCGATAGTCCAGTGCAGTCTGCTGTCCCTTAGTGTCCCCCTGCAGTGTTTGCTTACAGGTGTCATCTGGGATGCGGGATGCTTCGGAAAAACGGCAAAGGAGTTTCTGGGTTGCATTGAGTTTTGAGGGATTTTGTTTTGTGGTTTAGGGGTGTGATGGGGTAGGTTATATTTGTGTTCCAGCAATAAATAGTCCCCTGAAGAATAGAAAATTAAATTATTTTGTTTTAACAATACAGGTGAAAAAGCTGCAGGTGATGCTGAGGCAGGCTAATGACCAGCTGGAAAAGACAATGAAAGATAAACAAGAATTGGAGGATTACATGAAACAAAGTGCTGAAGACTCCTCTAATCAGGTATGAGCATTTTGTAACCAAGATGGTAGGAATCATGAAATGGTATTCAAAAGTATGCAACAAGAACTCTTGTCTTCTGTTAGATGTGTAGAGGCAACAAACATTAGAATTTATAGGATTAGTTATGCTCCACTTGAGCCTGTCACAGTTTCCAGATAAGTCTGACATGTCTCTAATATCATGTTACCCAATTTTGGCCCTAAAGTTTCATCTCTAATCTTAAAATCCATTACACGGGTGATAAATGGAATATGAGGAGTGTTTCAGTTTTGAGGTGACCTGTGTATGAAATCAGTGGCAAAAGTAGCCCTGCGTTCTTGGTCACTGCCCTTGTCAGTAGAAGAGTGGTACTGTTCATACCCTCGCTCTCATCAGTACTTGACACCCAGTTAATGGATTTGTGGTGAAGACACACAGTCAACGAGTAGCTGAGTGGGCAGCAACAGTAGTTGGTCCAAAGTATGCACTAAACTTCTTTAAAATAATAGCCCACTGAAAAGATTTTTCAGTTTGAGATGTGTACATAACTCTCCTGGAACAACTGAACCTAATAGGATGTGTGGCATGTATAGCTTTAAAAAAACAAGTAATCATCTTTGGCCCATTAAAGATTATAGTATTAGGTACATACTGTGTGCAAGACATTGAATTTACTTTGCTTGAGCTGGAAGACTTATCTCTTCCATTCCACCCAGTATTTTTTTCTTATTAAGGAAACAGTAGCTGTTGGACAAAGTGTGTCTTAGATGACAGGAATATGCTTTTATGTTCTTTTTTTTGGCTGTACCAGAGTGCTCTTAATTAAGTAATGCTTCATCTTGCTGTTAAGCATGTGTTGTTGTAGAATAAGTTCACTGCAAAGATTTTTAAGATCTGTGCTTTCAGAGAAAGGTACAAAAAATTATGTTAAAGGCAATGCTGAAAACTTAGGTAGTAGCTCTGCAGTTTCCCTTCAGTGTCTCCAAACTGGCTTGCATTCAAGTTTGATTAGAATTAACTATTTATTTGTTGTTTATAATTTGGTAAATATAATATAATTATAATCTAATATATTATTGGTAGAGAAGCACAGTATCTCTTCTTACTGACTTGAGCTGCATTACTGCTTCAGCGAGTAAGGAATTAACAAACTTTAGTGGATTAGTTTGAAATTTCCAAACGCATGTCAGTAATAATAACAGGGAAGAGAACTTCAGTGGTTATTTCTTCTTCAGAATCTATTTCATGCTTTATATCTTTGTCTGCATGTTTTCTTTTTGTAAGATCTCTTTGCTGATGGCTAAATGTCAAAAGTCGGAGAACTTCCTCAGCGAGCTGCAGCAGGCATTTTTGCAAGCGAAGCGAAGTGTCCAGGAGCAAATGGTAAGACAGCTTAAGCCCGGAGATCAGTTGAGCAGCGCTGTTTGTCTGACCTTTGGAGGTCAGCATGTTTGTCAAAGGCTTTGTCTTGCTGCCCAGCCAAGCTTGGCTAGAGAGAGCTGTGCATCTTAACGTGTAAAGAGACTGAGCAAACGAGCTGTGATGGCAAGTACTGGCCTGTAACAGTTTGTAGGGTCAGTCTGCCATATTTTCTGTGTGTATGCATAGTGATTACTATGGAGATCACTAGTCAACCTTTTTTTTCCTCCCTTATTCTTTATGTACATTCCATGCCCATTTAGTATATTATTTCACCTCAGATCTGAAGACAGAATAGATTTTTCTCAAGGCAATTTTTTAGGATTCATCACAAGTACTATCACTAGTGAATATTTTCTTGAGTTTTAGAGATGAATGCTCAATGTTTTTACAAGTCAGACTTAAAATATCTGCCCTAACACCTAGGACGGTATATGTATGGATTTTTTAAAACTATTTTGAGTGTCTTGTAGGAATTAAGCCAGGGAACATGGATAGGACCTCATTTTCTAGGGCAGAACAAAGTCTAACTCCCTTAGAGCAATTAATTCCTTTCTATATTAGAATCAAATTTCTTCTTTTTTCCTCCCTTTTACAGCATTGTGGGGACTAAGAGCATTCATTCTCATGAGTCCCAGTATTGCATTCCTGGCGTCTGGGATTGTCTGTAGGACATCAGGACATTGTTTGCAGAAACGTTCTGTTTGATGTTCTGCACGAGAGCACGCCTAATGGAGATGCAGGAGATTCAGAAAATGTGTTGATCTGAATGTGCTTTTCTTGCTGTCCACCTATAATACAAAGGGCAGTATATGGAAGCCATCATTCCTCTCAGAAAAGTTCACTAGATCTTTTTCTGTTATAATGCAAGCAAAACTATGTTTTCTTAGTCCTTTTTCTCTGCAAGGGATTGGCTGCTTTGATGTATTCCTCAAAAGACAGTGGGAGGCAGACACCTACCATTGAAAGTTTCAGGATGAATGTTTCAGGGTTTTTTTAATAACCTGATCTTACAGCTGAGTTGTTAGGTGATTTTCATAAACATCACTGCGAGTTCCCGAAACCACACGTGCTCCCTCTCTCCCCCCCTCACAGCTAGCTAATGGATAAATACGGAAGAAAACTGGGAGACTTAACAATGCAGTATTTATCACTTGCTGCCTCCTGTCTGTCTGTACAGTTAAAATTGATCTTGCCTTTATTTCTGGTGGAGAGGACTGATCACGTTGATCCACACAAGCATTTTCTTTTCCTTCTTTCCAAAGAATATCAATTTCCCAGACTTTTGAAAGCAATGATAATAAATGATAGTAAATGGGGCATGAAGAGATCTGAGCATAACCCTAAATGAGAATTTATGCTTTTCTTTACTTTGGAGGCTGTCCTGACACAGTCAAGGGAGCAGGTTTCAGAAGAGTTGGTGAGACTGCAAAAAGATAATGAAAGTCTTCAAGGAAAACACAGCTTGCATGTGTCTTTACAGCAAGCCGAAAATTTCGTTCTACCAGAAGCAGCAGAGGTAAAATATTTTAAAATCGTTAACACTAAGAACGCATGTGACTAGATCTTGCTGGAAGAATAGTCTTTATCAAAAAACTGTCTCAAATAGCATAATGAGCAATAATCTGGATTTTAACCCTGTAGGTCTGTGATGTACAAAATCAGTAGTCTGATCCCACTGTGCCATGAGCATGCGTCAGGCTGTGATAATAGATAATAATAACGTGAGTTAACTGTGCCCTGACAGCTGCTCTGTTATCTGTAGTGTGGGCTTGTCCCAGTTCAGCTAGCTCAGGCTGGGTTTTGCAACTGAGCACACAAGTTTTCAGTCACCATGGGTCCAATGTAGGTATGGATTCAATCAGTTAAGCTAAGTCAGTCACTTTAATTTCTGTCCAGGCGTTAAGACCAGCAATAATCCTGAGCCTGGTATAATGATAAGCCTCATTGTCCTTTTCATGGCCACTCCCTTATGCTCAGGCACGTCAAGCTCAAAAGATCGTGGAGGTTGAAGGGCAGGGGGAGAGGGCCGTAAGTCTGAGGAGACCTGGATCTTTACACTTTCTTCGTTTACTGTGACCATCAAAACTGTTTGCCATTTTGTTTTAATACGTTGCTTGGTGCAAGATCTGGGATGGTGGGACAAACCTCAGGGTAGTATAACTTTGTCTTTAGCTTGTCTGGTGATAAATATCCTACTGTGTGTATCTGTGATCATAATACAAATATTTGCTGACCATTGATTCAGGAGCTCCGTGAGCTGATTTTAAAATACCGTGAAGACATAATTAGTGTGCGGACAGCAGCAGATCACCTTGAGGAGAAACTTAAGGCGGAGATCTTATTCTTAAAAGAACAGATTCAAGCTGAACAATATTTGAAAGAAAATATAGAAGAAACTCTACAGCTGGAAATAGAAAATTGCAAAGAGGAAATAGGTGAGCAGGGGTGAATCAGTCTCCAAATAGAAATATTAGAAATTAGGTAGGTAAAATAAGACTTGATTTTGTGATAAGTATACTTATCTGAATTTTAAAAACTGTCAGGTTTTGACAGCAGATACACCAGAGCTGTGCATCTGAAAAAAAAGTACAATTTTTTGTTTACCTTTGCGGGTACCTTTTGTCATATGTGCCTAATTCCCCTTTAAATATTAACAGAAATAAATAAACAGGGTCTGTCCAGTTTCCTGTGCTTTTCTTGCATTTAAGCTTTAATATTCTTCTTTTTCAGCTTCCATTTCCAGTTTAAAAGCTGAACTGGAAAGAATAAAAGTGGAAAAGGAACAGGTAAGGGATTTTTCACGGTGGGATCTTTGTTTTTCTTTTTAAACAAAGAAAATAGGGCCCTCTTTTTCTGCTGGTTCTATCAGTGACACAGTGTCGATGTCTTCGTTGACATCAGCCTCTTCATATCAGAGAAAATGAACTTTTTCCCCCCATCTGCCTTGAGCTGTTAGTAGCACTCCAAAAAGAAATAAATGGAGAGAGAGTTGTTGTTTAGGTGTTTTCTGTGTGCCTAGGAGAGATTATTGAGGTGTATTTCCCGAGTCCCGAGAAAGACACTTAGGCTGTATTTCCTGTGTGGAAGGACTGTGGGAAATTGAAATGTTAGGAGTTTTAGTTAATACTTTTTTTTTTTTTTTTTTAATTATTATAATGTAGTTGGAAAGTTCTTCGCAGGAGAACCTACAGCAGCTGGAGAGTCTGCAGGAAGCAAAAAACGCTCTAGAAGAACAACTGAAGAAGGAGACGGCAGCAAAGGTAGCTATTCAACATCTTTTATGATGATCAAACTGTGGTCAGGGAATGTATCACTATGTAAGAGTGGAAAAGGAAGCTTTTGAACATTCATAAGATTCTGGCAGTGAAATAGTGTCCATTGGATGTGGGTTAAGTCCTCATCCTAATCACTTTGCACTTGGATTTGTTAAGCAGTGGATCTGAAGTGCTGCTAACTTGAATACCTCTTCTGGATTGTCTTCCAAAGTTAGACTTCAGTAACATTTCTGCATGTAGAAAGCTTCCTGACTGACCAAACCTTGGTTTGAATGCTTTGATGCTTTTGAATAAGTGTAGTTTTGTTGTTGCTGTAGGATTGAGCCTTACTTTGGCAGTCAGATGAATTAATTGTAATGTAATTTCTCTCTCTCTTGTTGGTTTTTGGGTTTTTTTTCCTTTTCTTTTTTTTTTTTTCTCCCCCATCCACCAAAGACTTTTTGACTAAAACTTAAGTCAACAAGATAGTTGTGTTTTCACCAGCAGATTGTATGGTCATTTCACCACCAGATGTATGGTCATGTTCCATTAAAACTCAGAAATCTCATTTTTCATTTTGAGATCCTTGGACGTAGTGCTGTTAAAAGCCATGGCGCTTTTTAATGCTTTAACCGACCTAATCATGAGAATGTTTGTCTCATGGGTATTAGCCTCTGCTTTTGTACTTAAGGATATTGAGGTGTAGAAAGAGTGATTGGTTTAATTTCTTCCCAGGACTCTGAGAATAACCATACTTCTTTGCTCTAGTATCATTCTTTAATTAGTTTATACAAGCTTCTCGTTTTTTATTCAGTTTAAGCATAGCATACAGAATCTCTTTCTCTTCAGGCAAACCTTGAACAGCTGGTGTTTGAAGAGAAGAATAAAGCTCAGCGGTTGCAGACTGAATTAGATGTCAGTGAGCAAGTGCAGAGAGATTTTGTAAAGCTTTCTCAGACACTTCAGGTAAGGGAAGTGCAATCAGTTTGTAAGGTGCTACTTTTGTTTCTTTACTTCTCCAGAGCTGTACAAAATTAGAAGTAGCAGCTGTAAATTTTCTTATGTTGGTATTTATGAAGTATTTTGAAAGTTATTAGTATAATGAAGTGATGGAGTGTTCCTAGTATAACATGAGTATTAAAGCCTGTTGGGGATTTTATTCTGGTGACTTGATTCCAACCAGTTCTCAGCAGCAAAGATACACAATTACTGTACTAAAATGAACTGTAGAGAGCCGTAAGTGATGGTACTTTTAGACCCTGCATTTCATTGTCTATCTCCTGATGTTTTTCCAGTATGTTACTGTTCATAGCTAATCATTGGTCTGAATATACAAAATGCTTCTTCATGTTTTATTTACTCCTTCCTATTTATAGTATCTAAAAGTCTTATCCTTGCTATTGTCACTGTTGCTATCCTTGTATTTCCTCCAAAAACTGGAGCCTGTGGTTGGTGACAAGAGACTGAGAGATGGCTGAAGGAAGGAGTTCTGGCAGGGGTGTTCGTCGAGGCCAATTCCAGTTTGTCAGGCTGATCTCTTTCTGTTAACTGTAGAGAGCATGAAGGGACCTGCGGTTTTTGTCTTTGCAGGGTAACTATCTACCAGGATAGATTGTTCTCACCTTCAGTATCTGTATTTTTAGAATTTGGACCCCTCCTCACATTCCAGCTTACTCAAAAAGGAGGTACTGAGTTTCAGCAGTGTCTCCTTGGAGTTCTTGGCCAGTTTACTGGGTGAAATTCAGCAGAATTAAAAGTACAAATATTTTGAGTCAAATGTTCAGTTTTATTTGGAAAACTAAAACAGGAATATAGGAGATTGTTTACTAGACAGAGTTTAGCTGGATGGACAATAGGGAACTGTCCTCTTTTGTTCTGGCTGTGTCTGGAGGAGTAGGTAGGACAAAGGAGACTATTGAATTGTCCTGGCTGGTGAAGTTGCTTCTCACTTGTCATCATCCTCGCTTTGTTGGTTTTTTTTTTGTTGGGTTGGTTTGTTTGTTTGTTGAATGAGAACTTTGGTTTCTTGCTAGCCAGACAGCGTTATTTCCTTCCCTGACCTTGTCAGTGGGGAACCTGGGGGAGTGTGACTGATGTGAGGTGTCCACTGGCCAAGTGAGGTACTGGCAATGGAGAGGAACGACTAAAAATCAATTAACCACTAGTTGGGAATTTACAACTGAAAGCCCAGATCTTAATACAAAGAACATGAAAAGTTTGAATGTGTTAAGTATGTATATAAAAATTGTGATCTCTTTGCATTCATTTCAACACAGTTCTGCTGGACACTTTTTCAGCACATAAGAAATAGCCTGAGATAGATTATCAGAAAAGCAAGGAACAGGAGTGAGCTTAGACATGGGACATTTCCTCCAGGAGCATTTTAGCTTTGATCTTGAGAGACCGGAAGGCATATCTTAGGCACATCTGCAGTTCCTTGGCATTCTTTCTGTGAAAGTTCACGTTGCTTTGCCCATCTTACCCAGTTTGCCTGGCCAGTCTGGTGTCATGACTGGTTATTAGGCAAAACATAGAGTGATGATGAGGGTTTGCTTGAGCCCCCCAGAAAGTGGCTTTTTACTGTTTAAACATAACTGCCTTTATGTCTTCCTCCTATTCTTGGTTGTAAATTAGGCTTGTGCTCCTTCGCGCCTCGCGTTTTTCAGCCAATGCCAATTTGATCTCTTCTGCTCGCACAAGTACTAGGGGTTGCTGCCGTGGCCTGTTGGTTCAGGTCTGGCTGTGAGTCTGCGCTCTTGCATCGGCACAATTTGCTCGCTCAATTGCATCTCTTGGTTTTCTGTAGGTGCAGCTGGAGCGGATCCGGCAGGCAGATTCCCTGGAGAGAATCCGTGCAATCCTGAATGATACAAAACTGACGGACATTAATCAGCTTCCTGAAACATGACACCCTGATGAGCGGGCTCCAAGGCTGCATTTGGGGTTTTTAACTCATCTTTATAGCAACATTAATTATTATTTAACTCTAACCGAAAGAGCAGAAGACAACAGAGGGGAGCAATGACTAAGTTTGTTTTTTTTTCTAGAGGGAAAAAGGTTTCGTACTGGGCAGGAAGAGAGCACCAGGGTGACTTGCAGTGTAGGACGGAGAACTTTCTAATGGAAACACTAATGAGTGTGGTGTTTCGTGTTCCACTGAGTGGGATCACTCCCTACATTCTGAAAAACTTCCCCTCTTTCAGCCAACTTCGTAATCAAATAGAGTTTTGGAACATTTACCCCCTCTCTTTCCCTCTTTCCTTTCCCCTCACTACTGTGATCAAAGTAGCTGCTGGAAACCATATTGTCCCTCCAAAACATTGAAGAGCAAAGTGGTTGAAGTTTTTCTGTTTGACTAGTAAGTAACAGTATTCAGCTAGCAGAGAGAATGAGGTGTAGAGTATGCTGTATGAATATTTTATATTAAAATATGACTTTATTAGCAGGACACTGGATATTGATCTTATTTCATAACTCAGTAATTTTTTTTTTTTTTACCATTGACTTTGCATTGAAGATTCTGAATGCTGCTGAGATGTGGTGGACATGAGTGAGCTGTGGGTCTTCCTGAACAGATAAATGCTAATCCAAACAATGAAAATTGTACTGAGAATTTAGCTCCTTGAAATGTTTCCGTTGAATTCTGATACTTAAAGAAAAGCACAAGAAATGCACTGTTTTGTAATCTCTTTTCACAAATGTAATTAAGAATATGGAACGACAAGTGGTTCTTTCTCATCTCTAAAGCTGAGCAGTACCTGTAATCCCTTCTCTGTTTTTTTTTTTTTAAAAAAGAGCTAGTAAAAATCCTATGCATTGTCTGAGCATTGGCATGGGCTTTACGCAGGACTGCTTTGCTCCGGTGGATGACACCAGCTGTAAAGTTGCTAGCTTTCACTGGGAAGTGTCAAGGTAAGGTGCTGAATGAAGCAGTCACCTTGACCCAGCTCTTCTGGGTCGGCGTAATAGTATGCAAAACTCTCAACCACAGAGCACAAATGTGAAGGAGCTGCGTTATCCTGCTGGTTCCAGTTGGAAAGGTACAGTGCATCTCTTCCTTGAAAGCATGGTATCATGGTATTGCTCAGAGCTGACTCCTACGCTGTCCCCTCTTTCTAGAACCATACGTTTAAATTACAGACAGCAGAAGGAAGAAATTCCTGTGATCAATCAAGTGCTGGGTTTGGGCTTCCTGTTCTATAAATGTATGGTGGTAACGTGACCGTTCCTCCTCCTTTTTCTCCTTTTGTTGGAGTTCCGTGCGCGCAGATGGGCAGCAATGGTTTCATGTACAGTTGCAGGTGTTGATAACACCGGTGGTGCAAACCGAGTTCTTGAACTGGGCCCTGCTTGCAGTTCAATTAAGAAATGAGGCTGAAGGAGCAGATCGCTGCTGTCCAAAATCTGTAACTTAGGCTTTGCTCCATTGCTGATTGGTTTTTCTTTACGTGTTTGGCCGTAGTTCTGAAGGTGGTGAAGAAAACCAGAAGTGACAGAAAATGCTCCAAACTCTAATGCACACGACCGTATTTTAAGTGCTTAAATCCTATTTTTAGCAGTGTATATCCTGCTACTAACATAAGTTAGAACTGGTGGTTTTGTAGAGGAATGCCTTAAAAACAGCCAAAAAGAAAGCATACAAGCTCAATTCCTCATCACTCATTGCAGGAATTAAAGCATTTTATTCACCCTCGCAATTAATTCCTTTCACAACCCTGACACCCAAAAGACATTTTTCCTACCTTAGTAATGGCTAGACTAATAGATGGCAGAGTTGTCATCTTAAGATGACACTTAATTTCACTTAAAAGTGAAATTGAAGTGTGGCTTAGGTTCTTTATTAATTGGCTATTACCAGATCTTGGAGTTTTTAACCTTTCTCACTATGTGCTGAGCTGTGAGGTGACAGCAGCTGCCTCCTGATAGATAAATCCAATACCAGATGTTTTTTGCATTCAGTTTTCCAATGGTTAGAGTCCTATTTTGTTAAGTAAATGTTGGAGGAAAAAAATACAGGCCTTGATTAGGAGCTGCAGAATGAAAAGCTTTTTCCTATGTTCCCTTCCTTCCCCAAAGCTAACGCGTAACCGGTTACTGACACTTTAACCGTGCAGCAGTGTTTAAGGCAGCCCATTGTTGTATGGCAAAACTACAGCACATCATCTTGTACGTCTCTGCAGCAAGCTGAACACTTGAGGAAATGCACCTGAAGACTTATGCAGAAAAATAATTTTCGGTTGAGTGTCTGGATTGTGCTCCTAGTGCAAGAGAGCAAGGAAAGCGGCTGTTGGTGGCCTTTCGGCGTCTCTTTCTGGCCCCTCTGTCAGTGCCTGTCCTCAGCAGCCCTGCCTTCCTGGCTGCTTAGACCCACCATGGCCATAGCTGACCATTTTGGCTTGTTTCCAGGAGTACAGGGCTGGTGTGGCTCTTCCTGATTGTACTTTTACATCGTTGATACGGCTTTCTGTCGGCGTGATGTTGTCGGGTGCGGATGGTGGCTGCAGGGGCCTTTCTGCAGCCCGTAGGGGAGGACAGGTGAGTGGGCGACCAGGTTGTGATCGTTCGTAGACACAGTGACAAATAAACAGTTGCAGGAGTTTTGCACGTGTGTGTGTGTGTGTGTGTTTGTGTGCATGCTGTGGATTTTTCTCGGTGGCCAGCTATGGCACGTTGGACTGGTTAGCGGAGGCTGGGGGCCGGACGGGGACTGAGATGAGAACTCAGTGCTGACTGTGGGCAGCCCTGCTTTTAAAGCAGGCACTGTGCAAGGCAGTGGCACGCTTCCAAAACCAAACCAAATGTCCCTTTGGTTTGGAGAGGAAGGGTAGACAAGCACTGTATGGCTGTTTTCCTTTTTACCACCTTATTCCATCACACCCGAACACCTTTACTCCTGTTTAAGTACCAGCTGTGACCATTTGAGAGTTGGAACATGAGTGACCTTTTTCACCAACCAGCACAAATCTCTTATTTTTAAATTAGAAACCTGACTGTTCACAGAAGTGGTGGGAGATGCACTGCAGACAGCTGCCATGCTAACCCAGAGGGGCTGTCCCCACACCCAGGGAAGGAAAGCAGAGCTTCAGAAGCATGAACTTGAGCTTTGCTGAACTTAAGATAGAGGGGCCTTTAAAACCAACACAAAACAGTGTGTGCCAAATGTGCAGAGCAAATTTAAAAATGTAAATTAAGTGTACTAAATGCTCTTGTCACAGTCAGTGGATGGATTGTGGTGGTGTCACTCATACAGTATCAGCAAACAAATGCTCTTCTCTCCAGTTCTTGGTGTTCTGGAGCTGGATTGGAGTAGGGTGGTGTGTTCTCCTCGCGCAGTAAGAGATTCTTAACAGGCACTACTTCTACCCTGGCAGGCCAGCTACAGGGTGAGTGGATTAGCAAACTGGATTCTGTTTGTGCAGGCTGTAAAGGGATGAGGTCCAGTTTTGTATGCATTCCTATACTTGTATAGTCTTAATCTGTACAAAGTGTTCTTGCAGCATGTCCGGTAACCTCGTTACCTCACAGGTACTAACAGCCCTCCTTCCCGTACAGCTTTACTTCGGCACCTCTTACCGTGCCACTTTTGTAGCGGTGCAGTACTACTTTTCAAAACTGAGCTCGACCACGTCAGCTTTTCTAAGGGGCTGGGGGAAGGGACAACAATTCTCTGTTGTCCACTAAGGTTTGTCTACAGCAGATGAAGATAAATAATTGACCTTTTAATGTCAAGGCAGACACCAGAGCCATCCTTTGATAAAGGCAGACTGCGTGTTTGGAAGTTAATACTGCATTCCAGTGAGCCAAGCCATTGGTGTCCTGTGCAATTGTGGGTGTAGAATTCTGCTGTCTACAGGATTCAAGTGTAACCATTTGTTAACTGTATTGAAGGTGTGTCCTTTATGAAGAAAGTGTTCCAAATTAAAAAAAAAAAAAAAAAAAAGCTGCTGAAGTGTGTGCGCTTCTCTCGTCTTTCTACTCTGCCTTCTGCCACAGGCCTCCCCCGCAGTAACCACGCCACGGACCAAGGGTAGGAGATGTCTCCCAGAGTAACACCAGGGAGCTTTCTGAAGGAAGTAGCAATTCCCCCAGCACTGAGCTAGCTGTAAGTATCACACCGTACCATGCTTAACAGAAACTACCTGCTGCACAGTCTCCTTCCCAGGAGAAAAGCAAGTAACACAGCCTGTAAGGAGTCTTATCAAAAGTATTTTATTTCACAGTCCATCTTTACAAAATAATAAGTAAAAGGCATATTGTTCAAC
>WHYT01013930.1:65536-79915 GCA_009806455.1 Tetrax tetrax | reverse complement strand
CCGCTGCGGTAATTAGCGAGGCCGCCCTAATTGCAGTCAGCTGAGCCGGGCAAGCTGCGGCGAGCGCTCCGCCGCGTTGCGGCTAACCCCGGCCCACGCCTCGCCTCGCTCCGCGCCCCCCTCCGCCGGTCCGGTGAAGGCCCCTGCTCGTAGCTCTGCCGCCGGGGGAATAACGGCCGGAGCGGGAGCCGGGTCGGCGCCAGGCCTCGGAGCCCCGCTCCCGACGGATAGAGGGGGAATAACGCCTCACGCAGCGCCTGCGGCCTCGGGATGGGAGGCGCCGTGTGTCGCGTAGGGCGACAGCTGCCCCTCGGGAGCCAGGTAAGACCTCGCAAAGGCCTCGTCGGTGAGGCCCCGTCTGATTTACAGCAGCCAGAGGAGTCAGTCGCGTCTGTTACTATGCCAAACCCCAGCTCTCACTTGTTCAAACCTTCCTCTCCCCTTAAAATGCTAATAACTACTTAACTCTGGCCTGTGGTTTCTTGATTACACCCACCTGCCGGGCCCAGGCCTGATGGATGAGGGAGATGTGACATGAAGTAAAAAGTGTTTTTTTTGCTGGGAGAGCTCTCTGGTGGTGGTGGCAGGTATGGGGCTCGTAAAAGGATGTGGGGAGGGTCGGGGCTGCAGCTTTCCAGGCTGGCACAGCGTTTTGCAGTGGTTCCACCTCTCCCAGCAAGCTGCGAAGCCCTACTCTAGCCCTGAAAACCACTGCTGAGCGCTGTGTAGGAGGGAAGAGCACTGCTGTGGTTTAGGTTTGGCGGCGGTGAAGGAATTAGCGAGAGTAGCAGAAACAGGAAAAGGGGGAAGGGCAGCAGCCCTTTTGGTAGCGTGAGCTGCTTCCCAGGGACTTCAGGAATCTCTTGTGCCATGTCGCTTTGGCTCCCTCTTGCCCACTCTCAGACTCGTGTTCCTGCTGTAGTCCCCTTTTTTAAATCCTATAGTCTGCAATCCCTTCTCCACCTGTGGTTTGTTTCCTCATCTGCTCTGTCTACTGCACATGCACCCCCCTAACAGTGCAGGGCACTTGATCTCAGGTTCTGCAAAAAATCTATATACCCTCACCTCCCTGAAATGTAACGTTACAAGCCAGTGTCTTTGACCTACTCTTGATTATTGAATGTAACAACCCAGGTTGGAACTCCCTGTGCAGAGCAGGGCTTGGGGCTTTCAGAGTCAAAGTTCACAGTGAAATCAAAGGGGCAGGGCAGGCTGGGGAAGCCCCATGGTGGGATCAGAACAGTGTTGCCAGTTTTCTTCCTTGCCCTAGCAACCCCTGCTGTGGGGGCATGGGAAAGGAGCAGAGCACAGGGCACTTTGACCAGCCCCGTGGGAGCTGTTACTTGCTGGCCCGGTTCAGTGCAGGCCCCAGGCTGTTCTCATCTCTGCTGGGACTGCGTATAGCTGGAGAGGGAAGGGGTAACCAGGTGAGACCCCGCGCTTTGAGAGCATAGGCATTGCTCTGTCTTGGCTCAACACCCCTGTGCAATGCAGAGAGAGGATGTCAGGGGATGTGGTGCTGCTCTTGGCTAACTATGTGCATGTGAAGGATGCCATGTAGTAGAATTTCCTGCCTTAAAAAGGGCGGAAAGGAAAAATGCTGAGGACCTTTTCCTTGGAAGGTGAATGAACAGGACAAAAGCAACAGAGTCCCTCTTCCAGATGTGGGATTTCAGCAGAGGGACAGTGGAAAACAGTGAGCTCTCTTTTCCAAAGAGATAAGAAGTGAAGCCACGAACTAATTCAACACCCACAAAGGTGGGGCTGCTGCCGGTGTCCATCCATGGGGGAAGAGCAGACCAGGGCCTTGATGACCTCTCCAGCGTGCGAGGAGAGCGTTTGGTTTCCCAGGCTGTTTTGCTGTTCCCTTTGCTCTGATGCAGCCTGTGGTTTTCTAACCTGGCTTCCAGACCCTGAGCCTGCAGCATGAGGTCCCCTCGTGTTGAAATGGCTACTGGAGGATCACAGGGGCCTTTCCTCACAAAGGTGCTCTGCATCCTCAGCTTCGGATGATGTCAGCAAGGGTTATCTCACTCTCCCTAACTAAGAGCTATGCAGAGATTGAAGGGAAGTGTTAAGTCCCTCTTTCTCAGTGGACACCATGAAGGGAGGGTTTTAAGAAAGAAATAAATCAGAGACCAAGTGCAAATATCCTTGGACTCTGAAGGGCTTCTGACAGGATGAGACCAAAGCAGCTGTACTCATGGCCCTGCTGTGTCACATCACCAGCAGCAGTGGCCTAGGGAAGAGACAGTTGCAGAGGAGAGTGACTCTTCCTGGCCTGGCTGGATGGTTTGGCTGCTGAACGCCCAGGGCACCCTGCGGTCGCACACTTTCTCCCCTGGGCATTTGGCTAACGGAGGGTGACAGCTCCTCTTGCTGCTCCCAGGGAGGGATCCCGCTGAGAGGCCGACTGTGACACTCAGCCCTGTTCCCACAAGGAAGCCTGTTTCAGCTATTTACATCCCTCTCTTTGATCTAGCTTTTGACATGAAAAGACATGTCAGCCAGGTAAAGGGAAACAAACAAAATGCAGCAGCAGCCCTACATCTCTGCTTGCACATGCTCCACTCCCTAGCACACACCTGCCTCGCAGCCGCAGATCCTTATCAGCCCGCCGATTTCCTTGCTGTCATCTCTGCTTTCCCTGCACACTGGAGTGGAACTTCTAGAGGCAACTTTCTGCACCTTGTTCCCTGCTCAGTAAGATGCTGTGGCTCCCATGGCCCCTCTCTCTGGCATTTCCCTTCTCTCTAAAGCACAACCAACGTGGGAAATGCCCTCCTGTGTCCTTGCTGCATGTGGTGCTAGGGACAGGAGATACAGATCTTCATTTCCTCCCTAAACTGCTGCAGCGTTTCAGCAAGCAGCTGTCTGCAGCTCTTTCCAGAAGTAGCAGCAATACAGCAGTAGGTGACATTGTCCATCCCTGGAAAGCAGATCTTTTTTTTCTGCTAAGCAGCTTAGGACCTTTCAGGGTGAAAAGTACTGTGAAAGCATGAGAATTTGCTGGGCCAGGGGCCTCAGACACAGCAGAACAGTGTTCCCCTCCTGTTTTTTCTAGAGGAGTAGATGTTCTGGACTTGCTGAGAAAGCAAACTTAAGAGTATTGTTGAGCTGCAGCGAGCTCGGTGGTGGGGATAACCGCTAGTACCAGCTGCAGAGTAGTGTGGGAAGGAGGAAATCAAACAAGCAAACTACTTTTATCAGCAGTTAATTTTCCTGTGGCACGGGCAGGCTTCTTGGGTTTGCAAAGCTGGGTGTTCCTGGGCAATCCCTCAGCCATCTGCCCTGCTTATTTTATATGGCTTTCCAGCAGGAAATTTGCAGGAATACTCCAGCAAAGGGAGATGTCTGCCCAGTCTGGGGCCTGCAGTCCCGTGTGAGCCGTGCTGCCGTGAGACGGGGCCCAGTTTACAAGAGTTCTCGGCTTTGCCCAGGCAGCGGTGGCTCTCTGCTTCATCTGGACTCCTGCTGCGATGATTTCTTGGGAAAACTCAGCAGGCAGCAAACCAGCCCTTCTAGCCTTCTTTCTTCCCACAGCCAACAGGGAGATGGGGCTGCCTTCCTACTCCCGTGGCGAGAGGTGACTCTCGGTGGCTTCTTGGTGCTGGTGACAGGGCTGGCGCTAAGCAGGGCCAAGTGGAACAGCACTAGCCCTTCTCCGTGTGCTTGGCGTTTTGCTGAGGCCTCTGTGTCACAACAGTTCTGTTTTGGGAACAGCCTGAACTGGGAATGACTTGACACGGAGAGCTAGGGGCTGCTCAAGGACCTGCAAAGAACAGGCTCTGCCCTGCTTTATCTTTTAGGTATCCTGCTATGTCCTGCAGGATCCAGGATCCTCTCAAGCAATGGGAAAGGAAGCAAAAGGAAAACAAAGGGGTTTTCCTGCCAGCTTTTGTCACAGGAAGCCCTGCACTGAGGGAACCACCACCACTGAGTGCAGAGGCCCCGGGCTTGTGAGACTATACAGGGCAAAGTAGAAGTCAAGCAGAGGAAATTCCTGTTCCCATTCTCCCTTCTCCTTTCCTAGTTCGATGTAAGGCCACAATTACAGATTAACTGCCTCCAAATAATACTACAGAGCTAACACCCACCAGCATCTCCTTGGGCTCAAGACGAGACATTGGGAGCAGCAAGGTATGGGCAGAGTTGAGGTGCAATAAACACCTGACAAGCGGAACTCCAGCAAAGCCTGGCAGATCCATGTGGGGTTAACTTTGGGGTATCTGACTGTATTATCAGAGCCATTGGCCTCTGCATAAAAATTACACCACAAAAAAAAAATAAAGTAGTTCTTTTTGGGAGCCTTGGTTTTGTGCTTTTTTTTTTAATAAAGTAAAATACGGATTTTGGGATATGGCAGGTGGACAAGAGTAGGATGGGAGTGAGGGAAACTCACAGAACTGGGCTTTTCCTCTTTCTTGTCTGTTTAACAAGCTCTGGTGTTATGCTGTAATCTCAAGTGATGTCCCCAGCAGACTGCCTGTCTCAGGGAAGGTCTAAGGGTTGTGCTGGGGGAGTTGTTAAATGGAAGCGTCACCGTAGCCGGCTGTAGGAGCCACTTGTTCCCGCAGGAGGAGCCCCTCTGCTCAGCTCGGCATCAGTCCCTGCCAAAGCAATGCAAGTAGGGTCCGTGTGCCTTGGCTGGTGAGGAACAAACTGGTTTATGTGGAGTCCTTCCCATTCACACCCAATCTTCCAGCCTAACTTTTTGTGTAGAAACTTCCCTCAGGGTTTGAAAAGCACCCATGAAGAGATGTGCTTGGGAGGAGGACGCTGTAAGGGACGGAAACAAAGCCTCAGCAGAGCTGCACGTACCGGCTTTGCAGAAGGGGCACTGCAAGACTTCCACCCGTGGAAGTCGTGTTTGAATTCATGTCTCTGGGACAGTCACCTTGTTCAGGCTTAGCCCCTGCTTCCTTCCTGTTCTTGCCCCTCTTGAGTATTTTTAACCTGCTGCTTCAGAGGCGTCCTGCACGCGCTCTTTCCTAGCCCTCTCCTGCCTTTCCTGCCTTTCTGCCCCTGCTAGCGTGGGGGACGTGAGCGCATCGTGCAACTGCCATCTTCCACTGACTCCACCTTCTGCACTGCTCTCCTGCAGCTCAGTTTAGGACACAATTTCCCAAACTCATGCACAGCTATGGCCAGTCAGAGATCAAGGATAACTCGCCGCAGGTTTCTGACTCTGTCCAGATCAGCATCACGGGCAGATCTAGTCTGGGGAACCCCAAATGCTGTTTTTACAGCAGGAGTTGAGCTCAGCCTCCTGTGGGAGCCTCCCAGCCTCTCTAGTTCCTCTTCTTTCTGGGGATTTGCTGAACAAGAACCGGATGCCAGCTCCACCAGGTCCTTTCCCCATACATTTGGGTTTTTATTGCATTCTGTGGGTGGCAAAAGTGAACCCAGCATGGCTGCGGGCAGGCACGTGATTAAAAGAAGTAACCACTGTATTTTGCAGATGCTTCACTTTCTCTGGAAGTTTGTTCTGCATCCCCTAGCTCGAGTACACTTGTCATCCATCCCTCACCCTGATACCTCTCTACCTGTGACAGTCCTCTCCTGCTTCACCAAGTAGAAAACCAAAGCACAAAAATTCAGGTCATTCCTAAGTAAACCCAGCCTACCTCTGAGAGTTACACTAGTGTAAGCCAGGACTTGCTGGACTGAAGTCAGCTCAGTTCTGCTGATGGAAAACAGGCATATGAGGAACGTCTCAGCCCCCAGCGCTGACTAATGCCAGGCAAGGAATAATTAAACCAAATTTGGCTCTAAGAATTGTTCCCCAGCTGAGCTGAGCTGCAGTCTGGCTTGGGACTTTATTTCCTGCCCACTTCCCCAAGTGCTTTCTCCCCCCAACATCCTCTGTGTTTCAGGACAGAGGCATTTGCTGCTAGATCCACTTGGATATAAACAGCACAAAGGAAGCAATAAGGAAACTCCTCCCTGTCCCTTTCTCTAACCACTTCAGACGTGCTGCCAACTTGCTGCAGGGTATAAATTATCAGAGATTTGAGGAGCTCCCTTACCTGGAGAGGCATCAGCTCTGGTGCATCAGCGACTGTCGGGGAGCAGCTGCCCATTTCAGTGCAACAGCCATGCTGCAAGTTACAGCTGCTCCAGAGTGCCCGTCCGTGCGGCCGCTTTTGGTCTCCTCACGAGCCAGGTAGGCTGGTTATCTATTAAATAGGGAGAGAGCACACACGAGAGAGAGAGAGGGTGAGCACACAGAGGAAATCAGGCAGTTTCCTGTTTGTTTATCACGAACAAAAGCTTGTTTGGCTGGATGTTGCTAGCGGGCTGGCCCAGCTGCTGCTGGTGGTGCAGAGCTGAGCTTTTCCAATAGCATGAAAGGAAGGAGAAGTAAGGCAAAGTCTCCCAGGAAGGAAAAAAAAAAAAAAAAACACCACCAAACAAAATCAAACCTCTCTGGAGGTTTGCAGCCACAGCAGAGCGGTGGGCAGGGAGATTTCACCTGGGCTTGTAGGGCTTTGATGTGTGAAGCTGGCAACCAACTGCTGCTCTTTGGTCTCAAGTGGGAGATGCGTTTTGGCAGCAGAGGGCTGCAGTCCCCCTCATACAGGGCACTTTGGTGGCCCCAGCAGGGCCCATTACCAGCAGACTTTGCCAAAAATTTGGTCTTTATAGCTCAGGTTTTGGGCTGTATTCGGCAAAATACAAGTGATGAGTCTGTGCTGCCATTACTTTTAGCTGCTCTGGCGCCGCAAAACTACAGGGCTGCAGATTAAAACAAACTGCCAAGCAGTTACCAACAGCAGGCCCTCCAGTGTGAATTCATTATACTAGTGGTTTGGACCCGAAGAGTCAATGCTGCTTTCTAATGTCAACAATTTGCACCTCTGAAGTAATTCAGACATTTCCTAGACATTTCTGTTGTTCCTCCCAAGTAATAAACTGGGAACGGCCTTCGGTGGGTGGGAAAGGGGTAGGAGGAACGCTCACAGAGCTGCAAGGAGACTGGCTGCAAAGCCAAGCCACCCTGGGCCCAGGGTTGGAAAGGGAGACGGGCATTTGCACCTTTCAGTGCTCTGCCTTAGGCTAGAGGGGTTAAAACCCGGAGCTGGGACTAGAGATGCTCAGCACAGAGTGAAGTGGGCATCAGGTTTACCGAAACAACCTGGCAGAGGGACTAAACCTGCCTGCTCAAGAAGTGCTGCTCCTCAGACAGCTCCTGCTTTTCCTTCCTCACCCAGAGACCGTGCTGTTGTGTTTGCCCTTGTCCACGTCCACTCCTTTCGTCCCAGGGCAGGGTGACCTCCTGGCTCACCTGTCTCCACGGGAGGCTGCGGGACAGACACCCTTGGGCCCCGCTGTCCTCCCCGTGCAGAATTGCTGCTGCCATCTGGTGGGAGAGCAGCCCTGCTGCTGGCTTCTGCTGCGCTTCAGTTCGCGCTCATCTTGCCTTCTGAAAAAGGTGATCTCTTCCCCAGCGTCCTTCCTGGCTAACGCAGCCCGGCACGGGTAGCAGCAAAGCTACAGCCTCCATCACCCACCTGCAAAACACCCCTGGTCCCAACACTTTGGTGCTAAATGTGACAATTTTTTTTTTAAATTGAAAGATCCAGGAGTAACTGGTGTGATGCTGGTGTGAGTTAGCGCTAGGGAGGGAGAGCCTGACAGAAGGGCATTTAATTCTGACTCGTGAACAGCCCACTGTCTGGGGCAGAGCCTCTCTGAGGAAATTTTTGGGCCATTTTAGCTGGGTTACTTAAGGAAGCGCGTGATTTCTCCAGCGCAGCAACATATCCAGCCTTGCTGGGGAAGCACTGGCTTTGTGCAATCATGCTGTCCTCCCTCCAGGGAAAATCGGTTTCAAACTAATTTGATGGGGGATTAAAAGTTGTTAAATATACTAAATGCAAATTGTTTTGTGCAAATAGGTGGCAAAATGAAGAAAAACTGACCACAGAAAGGATTCCCCTCCCCAAAGCAAGAAGTTCTAGCATGGCTGCAATCCCTAATAAGCAGGAAATTCTTCAGTCAGTCAGCCTTGTGCCATGCATTTCAGACAGTGGGAATCCAGGCATGACAGCCAGACCGGGGGCCCACCGGCTTTTCTATTCACAGAAACAAACCAGAGGTTTCTCTGTCTTCAAGTGGCATCATCTGGCTGCCTCCCACCTGTGCTCACAGCTTACCTTGGGCTGAAGGGTCTTACCCAAAAGACGTGGCCCATGGTGGTCGTGGAGTACTCTGCCACAGCCGGTGGTTGCTCCTGCAGGCACGGTCACAAGACAGCCCCTTCTCTTTCTCTCTCCAAGGACGAGGCGAAGGGGGAAGATGTGCTGTTTCTGGAGCATCTCCAGCACCTCCGTACCCATGAGCTGCAAAGAGCAGGCAGCCCTCGCAATAGCTGTGCCCCGCAGCGGGCCAGCCCCTCTTTGGCCAGCAGAGCAGCAGGTGAGGGTCTCAGGATGCCAGGCTGATCCCTGCTTTACGCAGGGTCTCTGGGAGGACAGACCAGGACCCGCACAACAAAACTCCCCTCTCTGCCTCGGTACAAAGCCACACGCCTCTCCTGTTTCTCCAGGCACACTCCACTTCCATGAGCGAGTTTTTGTTACTTGATTATTAAGAGCAACAAGGTTAGAAACACCAAACAGAGAGGGTGGGAACGCCTTGTTTTTTTGAGCAGCAAGGGCAACCTGCCTTCACGTTACCCAAGCCCGAAGCTCTTTCTGTTGCCCTGACAAGTAGAGCGCTGAGAGCGAGTGCTCACACCCTGCTAACATGTCCCAAACACCGCGAGGGGAGGGCCGGCATCCTGGGAAAAGGAGCGCAGCCTTCAAATGCCTTCAGTTCAGCCTTGGCCAGGAATGCCGGTCCTTGACTATACCACCTCAACCTTCTGTTTTGTTTTTACAATAAGGAGTCTGCCAACACCTGAGAAGTCTGGCAGAAGATGGCAAGCAGCTCTCAGAGCAGCACCCATCCAGCAGGCAGAAGGCTGTTTCCTCAGCCGGCATCCCCGCGCAGCCCACAAACCTACAGCCTGACCTTAGGGTCACTGTTCCCCTCCGGAGCCAGATAGCTCAGCGCTCCACACGATCTGTAAGGCTGAAAAGAAGCTCTAAGCGCAATATGAACGGGGTTCAGCTAGCACGCACCGAAACGGCTACAGGTTCAGGAGCAGCTTTGAAGTCTGATGAGTTCACGGAAGCTCTAGGCATTAAGTGAGGCAGAGCGAGGGTAAAGGAGCAGTTAACAGCCAGGGAACATGTGTAAAAAGAATTACACCCCAAAGCGAAGGAAACGGTGATTAATCAGACCCAGGAGCCACTGGTAGAGCCTCAGACACCTCCTCCAGAAAGACTAACAGCAAAAGCAGCAGGAAACACTCCACACTCCACTGAAAATGCAGGACTGGAGGGAGAGGTAACGCAGAGCCACAGAAGCTGAGAAGGGATTTCAGACACACAGTTTTGAGCACCTGGTGCATGAAACTAACGGAGAGAAACACAGGAAAGGCTAAGGGGGTTTAAAAGGAGCCCTGGGAGAAGAGTGGAAGCTTCCTTACAAGCATCTGAAGCGGTAAACCAGAAGAATAAAGAACAAGAGCACTGGAGGTGGAAGAGGTCTGGAAGTTATTTGGGAGTTATGGACCTGACTGCTCAGCTGCTTAAAATACTTTGCAAGCTCAGGCACCTCATCGCTGCAAGAGCCTACCCTGCCCAGCAGAAAGGAGTACTGACAGGTACTGCACTGTAGGCTGTATCTGGTACAATACACCCCCATTTTCTTCCCAACAGCACGGTGTTGCACCAGCAGCACACCCTGGAAAATGCAGTAAACAACAACCGGACCTGTGCATGGAAAGCACTTCAAAGCCCTTGCAGTAACCTCAGGATGCTCTCAGCCTTGCCTCGTTGCAGGAATTCAGCCCAAGAATAGCGTTTCAAACTTAAAGTTGTTGGGAGCAAGACCTATTTGCCTATGCTGACTTTTATCCAAATAATCTAGCACAAGCATGAGGTGTCTTGCTCCACTGATCTGACCTTCATTTTTGAGATATCGGAGGAAAAAAAAAAACAAAAACACAAACAAAAAACCAAACCCACACTACTGCACTTGGGACTGTGACATTTATTGAAGGCTGGTTATACAATCTCACCCATCACATCCTCCTCACAATTCAAGTTCCCTAGATAAAAAGAGCATTGATGTAACAGAGAATTCTGCCCACCCCCGGCTGCCTGAGCTCCGGAGCATGGAGTCGTCCCCTCTTTGTCCCAGGCGCCACCTGCAATAGGCCAACTGCCGCTCTTACTGACCTTGGGGAAAGAACCAGTGCTGCACAGCAGGGCTGCAGCAAACTGATCAGCGTGCAGCGGCGGGGGGAGAAGCGGAGACGTCCCGTTTCCAGCGTGTACCTGAGAAGTATTTCCTGCAGAGGAAGTATCTTCTCCTCTGTGCCTGAAATCCATCTCCTGCATAAAGTGAATCTGCTGTTCTCACCCCCAGCCACAGTCCCCTCCAGCTGTACCTCCAGCTGTCCGTGCTACGGCTCACAGGCACAGCAGAGCCACTCTGACAGCCAAGATGTCCTCTTACTCTCGGTTGACACCTGAAAAAAGACTGGCTTGACTGAAGAGCAAGCCCTGAGCATCCCTGTTCCGTAGTCCAGGACCTGCAAGTCTGTAAGGACCCTGGCTCAGCCAGCCTGAAGGCACTGGAGCATCGCTGTGAAACCAGCCGGATTGGTACAGCACTCTTGTGGTCAGGGAGTCGCCTGGGCTACCTGTTTGTCCCAGGAGTGAACAGATGAAAACTCTGCTCCTGTTGCTCAGACTGCCTGGAAAGGGGCAATTCTCAAACCTAGCTCAATGGTCAGTGGAGCCACTGCTCTGACCGTACGTGGGAGGAACGCAGGTTTGTTGTCAAGAGCGTTTAGTTTTATTTGATTAATAATTCAAAATGGGTTGAATTATATTTCCTCTGCTTTTACCAACGAGGAAATTGCAAAGATTCTTTTGGAAAGGGCTGATCTGGTAGGTAGAGGTGACCGAGCTAGCTAAGGCTGCGGAGCCAGGTTCACTGCGGCAGCTGGAGGAGCACGGACTGTCCAGAGGGCAGGTAGGTGATGTTGCGGGACCGCGAGAGCTGGTACGCGATGTCTTCAGCTGCCTCCAGCTTGCGCAGCTCAATCAAGCCATCCCCTGCCGTGGCCAGCGAGTTGGCAATCAGCTCGGCTGCTTTCGAGTCTCCCTCAGCAGAGATGACAGCCGCTTTCTTCTGCTGCTCAGCCTGAAGGAAAACAGGTGAGAAGGGGAATAAGCAAAGAGAAAACAAGAGCAAAGGCGGAGGAAGATGCTGTTGTCACGTTTAAAATATAAATTCCCCCTTCACCACTCCCATGTCCTTTTCCCCAGCAGGAGAGCTAAGACAGAAGGTGATTTTATTTTAAAGCTGTATTCTGTTAGGTTGAAAAATATCTTGAAATTGCCTTATCAGTCGTAGCCTCATGAAACATTAACCCACCTTCGGTCACTCCTCTTGGAAAACTGTCTATGAAAGATTGGAGAACTTCAGTGGAGGTAAAACCAGATCCGACTTCTACTGTTTAATTGTACTGGCTAATTACATGCATCTTACTGCATTCACTGGATTAATTTGGGGTGTAGTTGCAGGTTTGCAATCTCAACGAGCGTGTGTTCTCAGCTGTACTGAGTACTTTAACACAAAACTGGTCCTGTGGACGCTCACCGAGATCCTGGGTGGATGTGAGATGATGTAGTCCTGCATGCAGTCGGGCACAGGCCCCCACGCCCGTGATATCCAACACCACAGAAAGCTTTGCCTACGCTCTCAAAATTCACGAACAGCAGGATCCCTTTGGTTGCGAACCTCAACCCTGAATCCCATTTCCAACTGCCCAGTCTCCTGGACAAGCGGGTGAGATGTCCGCTGCGAGCTAGAGTGGGAAGGAGATACCACCAAGCATCGCCGGGTTTCTCAGAAGGCAAGGTACCTTTTCCACAATGAACCTGGCTCGCTCTGCTTCTTGCTGGGCCACTTGCTTCATTTCCACCGCCTCCGTGAACTCCTTGCCAAAGGTCAGGTGGGTCTGCGGGGCAGAAATCAAGCAAAGTTCACAATGCTGACAGTTTACAGCAGTGCTGCTGCAGCCCACGCAGCTCCTGGGGAGGACAGCCTGCCTGAGTCAATGAAACTGGAACAGAGATGGAATGCCAGTATCCCTAAAAACCCAGGAACTGGGACAAGCAGGCTTCCCCATCCAGTTCTGAAGTCTCAAGGGAGACATCACAAGTGCAACTCCAGCCCAGCAGACCCAGTAACACCAGTATGCTCTCCCACCACCACTGCTGCTCAAGGACTGGCAGCAGGAGCCTGCTTGCCCAGCGCTCCCCTCCCGGGCAGGCAGGCACGCTGTCTGCCACGCCATCCCGCACCTTTCATACGCCACTCTGCACCGGCGCGCTCAGCCTGGGCTGCGTGGACAGCTGCAGGCTCCTGCGATGGGACAGGGGAAAGGTGACCTTCCTTCAGCAGTCTGCTCAGTGGAAAGCACCAGAAACAGTCAAAACCTCACATTTTGTAGAAGCAAAGCCACTTTCCTGTTCAAAGCCAAATGGAAGAGCCCGTTTCCCTTTTCTCTAAGCAGGCTTTTGAGGGAAGTCCCAAAACAGAGAGGGAGAGGTGCGTGTACAAGCCAGATTACAACAAATTGAATTTCCAAAGCTTACAGGGAGGTGAGAGGGAAGAGCTGCCTCCTTGAATTGTCTTCAAAGACTAAGAGCCAGGAGAATAACTACTACTTCACAAAAAAAAATATGCTACGAAAAGCATACATTTGCAGTGCCTCCTCATGCCTTTGCCCCGCCTCCGGGGAAGAGCTGCCTTTTCCAAAGCAGTGTGCAGCCTGATCTGTCACCCACAGAAGCCTTTGCTCTGCATTTTCACTATAAAAGTCCTGCAACAGTGAAGTCTCTGAATAAGTCAGTGCAGCAGAGCCTTCAAGGGCTTGCTCAAGGTCACAGGTGGCCAGCAACAAAACCAGGGGTTCTGACTTGAGCTGTAACCACTACACCCCACACAACTGCAGACAGACAAACGTAGTCCACGTATCCAGACTTCCAGCCCACTCTTCTCTGGCCATCCCCTGATTCCCTTCTCCATTGCTCTTATTTGGGCACGCTCCAAAGAGAAAAGCTGAAAAGGGAGAGCTCTTACCAAGGACACATCATCCAGAATGAGCCCGAAGGTTGCTGCTCTCTCCGTGAGGTCTTCGCTCACTTGCCTCGAGACCAGCTCTCTCTGAGTGATCAGTTCTCCAGCATCAAAGCGAGCCTGAAATTGGGATGGACAACAGTGAGAAGAAAGCTCCCAGGAATGAGAGATTCTCTCTTTGCAGCCACGAGCCCCAGAGTTCTCCCAAAGCTAGCAATCACCGAGCTGCCCGAGGGTTTGAAGTAAGAGAAAGACTGAAGGACTGGGAATTCAAGTGTAAGCCAGAGGGGAGGTTGTCCAACTCAACGCAAAAGCTGGACTAAAGCTGGCTAGTGATTATTTGGCCGCCCCCTGGGGATGCTTCCAGACCCAGAGGTCTTCAGTAAGCTGAAATCTAAGATTACACGAGAAGTAAAAATCCCAGTCTCCTGCCTGAGACTCCCAGCCCCAAGAGCAGAGCTAACAGCTCAGCGCAGGTAAAGAAATCTCTTTCCATCCACAGATGATCCAGGGTGAACCAAGTCACACCAAGCAGTCAGAATGACTGAAACAAACAATTAGCATAGCTACAATTAGCTTTTCTGGATGGCCCAAGAGAGCCTGGAGGGTGGAAAAAGAAGCCTCGTTCTGGAGCACAACATATCCCACACTCCAGCGCGTTCCTCACTGCTAAAAAGGGAAAAGAAAGCTGACCAGCAGAGCCTGGCAGCTCTCATCCTGTCCTTACCACAACAGACTTCAGGATTTCAGTTGTGATCGAGGGCAGGACACGCTCGTCGTAGTCCTCTCCAATACTGGTGAAAATCCGTGGTAACTGGGCAGTCACTGGTCTAAACAGGATACGCAACGTGATGTTCACATTCTGTAGATCTGCAGAAAGAGAGTGTGAGTTTAGTGGCAAACCATGGGGACAGGAGATAGCCTGAAGCTGTCCTCTGGAGGGTAATTAAGTGAGAAAGAATAAACATTCAGACTTCTTTTTGCCAGCAAAGACAAGTTATTGTTACTCCCCTTTCCCCTTGAGATCCAAATCCTCCTTACAGATAAGATTTAAGCTTCAGTTTGTTTGCCACGCAGGGAATTACTTGCCCCACTGTAAAGGCAGACTTTGCGTTTAAAGGGATGGCTCACAGGAGTGAGGAGGGGTCCTTTAATCTGTTCTGTAACTAC
>WHYT01013930.1:34113-46664 GCA_009806455.1 Tetrax tetrax | reverse complement strand
GGGTTTGGGGGTCCAGACTGCGAGGGGCTGGCAGCGTTTCCCCCAGCCACGTCACGGACCCTGCTTGGCCACGGAGCGTTACAGAGGTGGCAGATATGCGTAACCCCTCCAGCTCCGATCCTCCGCCCAGGCATCAGGGTGGGGTCACCTCCCTCCCTCTTGCGCACCCCCCATCTTTCCCTGCTACCGTTCCGGTGACCCCGCAGCTCGGTGACACCGAGATGGCCAGCAGCAGCTCCTGTCCCCCGGCCGGAGGGGACGGGGACGGTCGGGTTGAACCAGAGCTCCCTCAGCCCGGCGATGCTCAGCTGCCCACCCCACGGGCTGGCCGAGGCTGGGTTGGGGGGAACATGTTTCCTCCAAGCCGTCACCCTTGCCTGGCCCCGGAGGGGACCCTGCACCCTCCTTTTTGTAGGTTTTCCTGGGGAAAGCATCCCTGCCGCTGGCAGCTGTTGGCAGGGAAACGCTCTTTCCACAGGAGCAGAGAGCAAAGCTGCTGTTTCTCCCCAAATCCCCCCTCTCCAGGCTTTCAAACCTTCGAGAGCTGGCAGCAGGTTGCCCAAACCCCTGCTCTGCGCAGCTCCCCGGGAAGGCATCGCTCGAGGGGAACGCGCCTGAGCTGCGTCCGACCCAACAGACTCGGTTAGAGCCGGAGCAATTCCCGCACAAAGCGCTTCACGCTCGAGGGTTTCCGTGCGGAGCGAGCAAAGCTTCCACCAAAGCTCCGTACAGATGGAAGTGTTGTACAGATCCCTTTCTTTTTTTTTAATTAAATGCAATTGTGGAGGGTAAAAAAGCACACAGGGTGGTTTGTTTTAATTTTAACATCCTTTGGAGGTGCTGGAAATGCAATTTCCAGGAGGGCCTTAGCAGGGCTGGGTGCAGCCTGCCCACCCGAACCGGGAGCAGGGTCCCCACTCCCGAGGGGCCGCGGTCCCTTCGCAGCAGTCGCTGGGCGAGCGGAGCCCCCAAAACGAAGCAGACAGACTCACAGCCATGCCCCAGCTCACTTTCCCTACCCTGGACATCCCACGGGCAGAAGATGCAGGAGAGAGACCCAAAGCCCAGCAGCTGCCTTAGACCCGTATCTCAGGAAAAGAAAGGATGTTACGGGAAATGCTGGTTTCCAGGGCGGTTCCCCTCACCCAACCTGTGCAGCCTCAGGGACCCAGTTTGGACGAGGGATGCCGTGAGCCTGGGGGAGCCCATCTCCACCCAAGGACAGGGCTGGGGTCTGCTCCTGCCTGCCAGGCACCGGCCACCCCGACAGCAGCCGGTACCCTGCACCACATCGCTTGGGTCACCGCGGCACCAGAGGACCCTCCGCTGAGGTCTCTGCACGGCAGCATTCCCGACAGTTTCCTCCCTCGCTCCGCAGCAGCGCAACCCGCTCCCCGAGAACGTGCAGGGCTGCAGCGAGAAGAAGGGGAACATGCTCTGTAATGAGATCCCCGAGATGCTGATGTTTCCAAAGCACCATCTATTTATTTTTTGTCCTGCCCATTGCAACCAGAGTGAACAGGCACCCTGCTCGCCCCGCTCCCGGGAGGGTTCGTCTGCGGAAGCCCATTAGCGCTCCGTGGTTTCTTTTAAAACTCAGCCACGGCAACCAGGGACCTCCAGAGCAAAACCATCTCCACAGCCCAAGCCAGAGAGCTGATCCCCCGGGACCACCACAGCCTGCAGCCTCCGAGGGCCGGGAACGCCCCGCACCATCGGCAGGGATTCTCTGGCAGGACACAAGCCACCTTTCCGGTGAAATCAAGAGCGGAAGGAGCCACTCGTCCTCAGAAGCCTCCCAGGCAGCCCTCTGCTCAGAGGAAATCACTCCTGGGTCCAAGGCTCGAGTGCCCCAAGCTGGCCAGCGGCTTTCCCAAGGGCTTTGCTGTTGGCCCTATAGTAAAGGGCAGGATTTTGGCATCCTACATGCCCTGGAAAGTCCTGGCTCAGGGATACAAGTAAAGCTGGGTGCGTGCACAAAGACAAATCCTCCTCCTGAGCTGCCCTGAGCGGCTGTCTGCTTTCAGCAAGGGATGGAGAAGCCTCTTTCCTCCCAGGCAATGAGTCAGCCCATCTAAGATCTAAATTGTCCCTGGAAGGTTCCTGTCCCTCTCCATTGACTGGAAGGAGACCAGAGCAGCTGCGTTATTCATAGAAGCATCTCAGTCTGATGCCCGGGGTAGGGCTGCAGCTTCCAGATGCTCCAACGAGCACTCAGCAGCCTCGCTGGGGGTTCAAGCCTTGCAAGATCAGCCAGAGAGACCAAACCCACGCTCACCTCCCCACTCCTGGAGCCCTCCCTGCATCCTCGACACCCCTGCTGCTACCAGGGGTCCCGTCTCCCAGCAAGCTCCCCCGAGATTGCAAGCAGGGGGAGCAGGATGGGGCCCAAGGAGCTCATCACCTACACATGGATTTAACAGCGCGAAGCCTCCAGCGCCCAGACCACGGGCTGCTGCAAGGGGAGCTCCAGCCCTGGTTTCCTGGAAGGCTACGGCTTTCTTCCAAGCATCCCTTTCAGGAAAGCCGTGATGGATGAATGAGCAAATGGGTGAACGAGGCTCCCCGTGAGGAAAGCTGCCCTGCTTCTCCAGATCTGGGTCATCTGGTCAAGGAAAGGTCTGAGAGTGGGTGGAATAGCTCCAGTGCGTCTTGCACGGCGGGGAAAGATAACAGCATCCCACCCTGCTGCTCTGCTAGCTCTGGAGCAGGTTGCATACGGGGAGAGGAGGGAGACAGCCAGCCCTGCTCGAGGCCATAAATTAACCTCAGGGTTTCCTAATGGGACCCTGATTTATCTCCTGCCTCTGTCTGAACTAATTGAGTTCATTCTACTCGGTGATTCATGCCATGGAAATGGGTTCCAGAGAAAATGGGACCTCAAGCGGCTCCAGCAAATCCCCCGCTTTATTGGCCAGGGAGCCGTAATGCTTTTAAACCGAGGAGACTTTCAAAAGCAGCCCCCAGCCCATCAGTCGCTGCCAGGGGCTGCAGCTCAGGTTTCAGCCAGGGCTGCCAGTGGGACCTGGGGGGCAAGAATAAGGGGGTTTGTGGCCCCCAGCCCTGCTAGGGGTGGGCTGGGGGCTCAGCCAGCCACGGCATCCCCACAGCAGCGGCCAGGGGGTTCCCTGCCCTTTCCCATCCCAGGGGATGGGGAGGGAGGCAGGTGAAGGCAAAGCCACCCTGAGAGTGGCTCTTCCCACCCTCCGAGCAGCACAAGAGGTGGAATAGGGGCTCGGTTTAATTCCTTGTGCCTACATGCCAGGATGCTGGTCCCCAGCTTTACATCTCAGCCAAAAACCCAGCCACCAAGCTCAGCCCCTGCCCCGCACGCTGAGCATCGCACCCTCCTCCTCCTCCTCCTCTCCATGCTCCCGGCTTCAAGAACATCTCCCCAAACCTCCTGGCTTCCCTGCGCTCAGCTCAGCCGATCCCAGCAGAAATTCAACCAAAACCCCAAACCAAGGAGGCTGTGGGGACGGCGGCTCCCCCACCCTCGCCTCCCCCGTGCCAGGTTGTTGCGCTGTTTGCGGGTGCCCGAGCAGGCGCGGGGGAATGGTTTGGCAACAGGAACGGCAGACGATGGTTTGTTTGCTTTCAGCGTGTCTCGCGTGTCCCTGGGGAGTCTGAAGGCTCGGCCCCCGCAGCCCCGGCGTCCCGACCTCGCTCCTCCGAAGCGGTGAGGGTGGGGCTGTGCAGCTCTTGGAGACGTCAAATCGTCCTGCACCCGCGTTTTCCCATCACACGGTGCCGGCATCAGCCCAGCTCGAGTCCTTTCCGGGTCACCAAACCTGGGTGCAAACCTCGGGGGGACGCAGCATCCCGGGGCTGGCAGCCTTGGCCTCACTGCACCCACCCAGCACGCCCAGGCGACGCGTGCCCCAAAGCGGGCGCCGCTGTCCCAGGCGGATTTTCTGCTTCCCCGCTGTTGCAAACGCCAGCTGCGTTTCTGCATCGCTGTCATGTCGTGGACCTCATTAAACCCCTTCTAGAAGCCAGAATAAAATTGCCTTTGCTAATTTCCTCCTTGTCCTCGATGTTGTTTACTTACGCGGAGAATTCCAGCGGGTCTGAAGGGCCCGCGGCCCCGCGGAGACGCGCTGCTGGTGCCAATCGGATTACCCTTATCCAATTCATCTCCATTTCCCTGACCTTTATAGAGCTCTCACCTGGCTTACAGAGCACAAGGCGTTTGCAGCGTGCCGTTTCCTCCCTCTCCCTCCTTGGCTCTGCTCTACACAGGCAGCCGACTCCCCAGCAAAGAGCCTGCCACAAACCACTGGGAAATAGTTAATTAAAAAACAAAAAAAAGTCCCAAAGGCTATAATTGATGAAGCTGAAGGGGCAGGAGCTGGGTACAGGCAGGGCAAGGCAGTGGGGGGACAGAGCCAAGGGGACGACATGCGTGGGGCGCATACGGATGCTGAGCAGGGTGCTGTGCTGGCAGAATTTGGCACGTGGAGCCCAGCAGCTCCCACCCGAAAGCCAAGCGCAGGGCAGCTCCCACCCTGCTGCAGCAGATGCTCCGGGCTTCGTTGCAAGGGCCAGCGGCTGGCTAATTTGCATAAGGAATGAAGGCAGCAATTAGTTTACCTCATCATCTCAGCAGACTGGGAAATTAGCTCCCTTCTGATTCAATCACAGTTGCTGGGAAGAGGCTCTGGGGACACCAGCGCCCGCTCCACAGCCACGCCGCGCTCAGCCTGATGGGGACCAGAGCCGGCGTCCCAGCGCTCACCCACCACAGCTCAGCCTTCAGCACACGCTCTCCTCATCTCCGGGCTCGGGTCTGCCAAATCCCACACGGATGAAATACGGGAAGCCCCAAACACCTGCTTTCCTCATGGAAGGAGTGGGACCCAGCCCCAGTTCCTCATTTCCCCAGGGACGAGGGCTCCTGCCCCAGGGGAGAGCGGATGCGCTCGTCCACATCTCACCCCCAGCACAAAGCAGTAATTCTCCGTGAAGATTTCCACCCCGCAGGAATATTACAGGCACGGAGAAGCCCCTCTCCCCATTGCTTCGCCTCGATGAGCGCCTCACCGCTGGGTGCTGATGGGAGCCATGCTCCTGCCGGGAGATGGATGGAAATGCGTTTCTCCCAACCGCATCGCTGCTGGTTAACGCATCCAGCCCAGCCCCGGGAAGGGCCCACCACAGCTCTGAGGCTCCAACCTTCAGCACTTCCAAAAGGACGGAGTGAGAAGCTTGTGGGTTTCCTGAAACCACATCCCAGTAACACTGAGAAAAGTTTTGCTTTTATATCAGATGCAACACCTCTGCCCTCCCAGCATCACCTCCTGCCTCCCGTCTGCCTTAAAATCCCTTAATTTGGTCCAGCTGGGCTCCAGCCCCGCAGGGTGTCCCGGCTCCGGGCTTGCCTGACCATCGCTGGGGTCACCAGCGGGGCTGCTGAGGTCCCAGCATCCTCCAAACTGGGAAATCTGGGGAAAATCTAAGGGGAGGTGTCTCCACTGAGTGACACAAAGGCTTAAACCCCAGGTTGTCCCCAAACCAACCTTCTGGGGACAGCAGAGGAGAGGTGGAAGGACGGATTTGGGATTTGGCCATCCGGCATCTCCTGGAGCAGCGCAGGGGGCTACAGCGTGGGAGTCCCGGCTCTGCTGCCCCCCGCACTGGCTCGCCCACGGCTCTCCAGGCAGAACCCTGCTGATTTCCCACCTCTCCTGCCACGGCACCGGATTGTCAGCCCCGTGCCAGCCCCCTCCGCCCTCCCCTGGGCTTTTCCTGCCCGGCTTTCGTGCCTAGATGCGCAGAGGAGGAGATGGGGAGGCGAGGATGCTGCGGTTGCCATAGGGACAGCATCTCTGAGCGGCGGCTCGGCCTTCGTTTGCGATCCTGGTCTCCTCTCCTTCCCTTTTCTCCCTGTCGGGATCTCTGCGAGGAGCCGGATTCAGCAGCTTGGCCAGGATCAAATTCCCCCCCTGCACTGAGGGAATGCCGGGTGGATGCGGGAGGGAAGTGCTGGATGCCAGGGAGCATCGCGCCGGACGGAGGGATGGACGGGGTCTGCTGGGGCGAGCGCGGACCGGAGCAGGGAGGGGGCAGACGTAGCCAGACAGCTCCCCAAAAGCCGCATCCCTTGATGGAAGCACAGCCTTGGGCTCCAGAGCCCCAGCAGCCAGCGCTGCGCAGACCCCTCCTCGCCCCGCGGGGTGGAAGAGCGGCCCCCGACCCAGCCCTGGGCGGGGAAAGCCCAGAGTCCCCCCACCCCGCGGGGGGCGGCGCAGGCAGCACCTCCTGCCCCTGCCAAAGGCACGGGGAAAGGCGGAGGGGCTGGGGGAACCGGGGTCTCAGGCGTGGCTGAGACCCCCTTGTTAAGTGACGTCACCGACGGCATCATTATCCCAGGAAAATGAAGGCGGCTCTCCGGATCTCTTTGTTTTCCCCTAAATGCTCCAAAATGTTTTGCATTTTAATCAAAAGCAGACGGGATGGGAGCTCCCCAGTGCCACGATGCTCCCCTCTCTCCTTCCACTCTTGCAGGCCGTGTGATTTGGGTGTGCAAAAGGGGAAAATGGGGTCACAGCTGCGCTCGCTCCGCTTTGGGTTTGCCCCACATCGGTGAGAGCAGGGCACCGTCCAGCACCCGAGGTACCGGGACGCTGCGAGGAAGGTCTGAGTTTGTTAGGAAGCTGCAGTCTGGTGTGGTACCACGTTTATTAACTGGCTTTGAGGAAATCTTGGGGGAAAAGCTTCGTTTGGCCCCAGGAGGAGGGATTCGTCCTTTCCCTTTGCTGAGCAGGGAGGGGATGCTGGGCTGGACGGCGTCAGGAGGCACTGAGGGGGAGGGATGGAGCATTTCACCCTCCCTGGGTGGTGAAGATGTCACCGGGAACCTCGGCGAGGGCAAAACTGCACAAAGAACTTGGGGGGACCCCCAGGGGGAGAAGGGAAATAAATGGGGCTGGAGCGCCGCAGCTTTTCGGCGCGTCCCAGGCAGATCACAGCTTGACCCTCACCCCGGCACTGCTGGAGCTACTGATCCCTGGCCCAACCTGGCAGAAACCTCGCTGCTCTCCAGGAAGGGGCTCGGACCCCCTCCCCAGCCCCTGCCCCGAACCAGCCCCCCTTCCCCAGAAATGCCTGGCAGGGGGAAATGGAGGTGATTTAGAGACCTGCAGCCTCAGGGCCGGCGCTGCGGGGAGGCAGGATGAAGGATGGGCAGCGGGGCGGTGGCGGCGATGGATCTTGCTGTCGGAAGAGGGCTGGGATGGGGCCAAGCCGTGGGAAGCAGCCAGTGCAAATGTGCAGGTGGCCACGGCGGGCTGGTAGCCAATGCATGCAGGAATCCAGTAGCAAAGGTTTTGGGGAGCAAAGAGGAGAATTTTTTCCGCAAATAGCAGCCCTCAGCTTGTTTTGGATGGCCAGGAGCAGAGGCACAGCTTTGCTGCCTGGATGCCCTCTGGGTTTTTCAGAAGTTTGGCTGGGTGGAGAGCGGACACCCTGCGGATGATCGTCCAGCTCTGGCAAAGCTGAACGACCTCCCAAGACCGCGCTAGTCCGTTGGGATGGCGGGATGCCCCCGTCCTCACAGCAACCTGCCAACGCGCCCGTACAGACCTGAAACCAGTCCCTGGACTGGCAGAGCAGAAAACACCCTGACCTGCAAATCGACATTTCCAGCTTCACCAGTTAACAAACAGAGCCCCAGTATCTCTAAGCACTTGGCAAGTAAACAGTTTGTCTTTCCAGATATCAGAGAGAGAGAGGCAGGGATCAGCTTCCCTGCTTACACTTGGGGAAACTGAGGCATGGCAGAGTTAGCAGTTGATGTTTCTGGCACAACTGGTAATATCATCCTGGCTAAATGCTGGGAGAAGGGAAGAGGGAGGCAAAAAGCCTGCTGCATCTTCTTTGGGCTACGCACGCTCTGAAAACCAGTTGGAAACGCATCCCACAGTCCGACTAGGTGATTGTTGTACATACCTTCCAACTGAAACATTCCATTCCATTCCATTCCATTCCATTCCATTCCATTCTATTCTATTCTATTCTATTCTATTCTATTCTATTCTATTCTATTCTATTCTATTCTATTCTATTCTATTCTATTCTACAACTGGCTAAGCATTGAAGCAAAATAAACATCCACTCACAAAATAAAACAAAACCAGCAAAAAGCCCAGTTATGAGCCAGGGAAAAAACAACCTGCCCCCCCATCCTTCTTCAGCCCTGACAGCCTGCCTTGCTCCGTCCTTATCGATGCCACGACGGATTGGACATTCATTTCCTCCTAACAGCAGAATTCTTGATCCATCAGCAACAAAACTGAATCAATCACTTCCCAAAAGCTGGGCTGGTGAGAAGAAAGCCAGCCCTGCCCCTGGCATGTGGAATCAATCAATACCTTAAGCAGAAAAATATTGATAATGCTGCTGCTGCGGACATATTTATGTGCTTTATTATACGTGCCACGAGGAGCGATTTTCTCCCCCCTGCCTGGCCCTGCCAGTGTTATTTCAAATTATACAAAATCTTGTTCTTTCTCAGGGAGGGAAGCCACGGTCTATTTTTACCATCTCACGATTTTGCCACAGCTCCGTCCCGAGGAGGGATCGAGTTTCCCGGCCATCACGGTCTCCGCTCGCTGGAGATTCCTTCACTCAGGCCTTATAAGGAACCAGAGATTCATCTCCGCCGTGACCACGAATCCCCCCTGCTGCAGTCAGGGTGATGGATCACGCTGGAAAGATGGTGAAAGAGGGAAAAAAGGGAAAGGAGGGAGGCTGGGAGCCGTCAGCCCGGGGATTAGCAAGTGAAGCAGGAGAGGGGGATGGAGAGAGGCATTAGGAGAAATTACAGGCGTGGAAATCAAGGAGTGTAATCGAAACCAGATTGGGACACTGATAGGAATGGAAATCAGGGATTTCTGTGAGTCTGGGGAATGCTGGACCCCTCCTACCCCCAAGCTGTACTTTTGGGGCACTTTGAGTCTTCCCCCAGGCTGGTACCCAGCAGCGATTTCTGGCCACGTCCACACCATCTGGGGGCCAAAACCCAGTGAAATCTCTGCTCAGGGCCCCCCAGCCAGCACTGGGGTGACCCTGTGGCCCCAGTTCACATAGTACCCAGCCCCATGGCCGTTCCCATCATCAGTCATCCCTCCCCGATCCACCTGCACAGGCTGCCTCCATCCCAGTACGCACGAGGGACCAGGGCTGGGGTTTGATCCTGGCCTGGCCAGCGCTGGAACGGTGTCATCTCCCACCTCGAGCCAGGAGGGGAATATCTGAACCGACTGGTTTGGATGCCATGGTCCAGCCAAACCCCATCCCCATGGGAATAACTGAGCCCCATTCCCAGGGGAATAACTCCCCGCGGAGCCTGGCCGCTGATTTTTCAAAGCGCTCTCCGTTTTTTAGCAGGCTGCGTGCATCCGAAGCACGGCACAGACGGGATGAGCAGGAAAGTAAGGAAAAAGGGGGAGGTATTAGCGGCCGTCCCTCCCTGCTTTCTAAATCGAGAGCGCAGTTTTCCCCTGGATGGTAAAACTCTGCCGTGGGCACACCAGCCCAGAGCTGCCCGGCATTTCCTACGCTTCAGCCAGGGAAGGTGCTCAGCCATTGTTATATCGTGGTTCGAGGTGGAACTGATCTTCCCTTTCCTCCGTCACGGAGAAGAAACAGGTGGGTTTGGAGCTGGCAGAGGCACCGGGCAGAGATGGGAGCGCAGAGCACGCCTGTGCGCCCGCTGCACGAGAGCCGACCTTGGCCTCCATCCTGAAAAGCTTTTAAGTGCCTAAAGCCCATCGATCGCAAGGAGAACCAGGGGCCCAAGGACCACGGAGCCCTCGGCTTCCTGCTCTCTTGACTCGTCAAGTAGCCCAAGGTGCAAATTTCTCAGCAAAGCCGGCCTAGAGAGTTTGGAGTTATTTCTTCTCCTCATTTTTCTTCTTCCATTGAAAAAATACAATGAATTTTCTAAAAGGTGCCTTTGTGCTGCGAGTTCCTCTCCACCCTGCAAGGCTGTCCGCCAAAAAGAGCTCCGACAGCTCCTGGCAAAGTGAAACCCCTCACTGAAGTGAGCAGCCATAACCCCAGACCCTGATTTCCACCCCAAATTTCCTCCCTTTCCCCCATTAAAATGGACTTTTCCTAGCACAACACAGGCACAGGGTTCCCTTCGCCTTCCCCCAGCACAGCTGGGCCCTGCCGCGCACCGGGACACATCCTGTGCCCCGAAAATGCTCCCAGCCCACGGGGGCCCTTTCGCTGTCCCCACGCTTTTCCTCGCAGCCCTTTGTCCACGCTCCCAGCCCTGGCTGTGAGGGGAAACCCCCTGTTCACGACCCCCCCAAGCCTGAAGGGAAGCCGGGAGCCAAGAAAACCCAAAGCTGTTTTTCTTACTACGAAGGGGCAGCTTGCAGCCAAACCAGCCCCCAGCCCGCTCCCAGCAAGGCAAACCCAGCCCCTGCGGTGTCGTTGCGCGGCGGCACAGCGGGATGGCTGAGACCCGATTTTGGGCCCCCCCGACAGCCAGGAGCTGCCCTGGGAGCGTGACCGGCACACGGAGCCGATCGCAGGTGGATGTGGCTTTTGGTTGACCTTAGGGTTGCGGTACGGCAGAGAGTGCCGGCTCCCACCAGCATCCCGAAGGATGCTCCCCCAGCACACGAACCTCCAGAGCCTTTGGTTTTCATTCCGAGAGGCGACAGCAGATTTTTAAGAGGCTCTTTGTCATCTCATGGAGCGAGGGAAGGGCTGTAACCTTTCTGGGACAGGGAAAAAAAATGCATAGGGAGGATTTAATGAAAAGTGCTCGTGAGCCCCTTCAGCAAAGGAGCCGTGGAGGGGCAGGGTGGGAGCAGGAGTTTTCTCTTACCTCCGCTGGCCGACGGCCCAGGCTCCTGCAGATGCAGCCCAGCTGAGCGGCAGTCATCACCGGCACTGGGCTTTTCCCGGGATAACTCCCGTGGTGGCATCAGGCAGTGCCCGTGCTCGGGGTGGTGGCGGGGAAGGAGGTTCGGGGACCCCGAACCCTGCACCCCTGGCAAGTGCATTCCGTGGTGGGAGACCACAGCCCAAAACCCTGCGGGGTGGGAGGATTTATTGACGGGGCTGAGGAAAGCAGCTGGGTTCAGCGCTCGCCGCGGCGAAGCGGCAACGGCAAATTAATTGTGGGAGACCCGGGCTGCTCCCCCCGCCGTGCCCAGCCCCGCCATATGTCTGCAGGCAGCTTCGCCCCACTTGCGTTCATCGGTGCGTTAAACGGAGCGCGGGACGCTTGGCTCAGCGCTTCCCTCCCTGCCCAGCCGATCTGCGGGTGGGCATCCTGCGCCCCGCCGCCCCGGGCGCATCCTGCCCCGTCCCCACCTGGTCCCACACGGCTTTCTGGCCGCCAAACCCATCGCCATGTGGTTCGCACATGTGTTCCCGTGTCTCCGTGCTGGAGAACAAACGGCGGCCTTGGCTCCGGTTTAATCTTCTTGCAAGGCAAGGCCAGGAAAGAGGGACTTTCCTGAAAGCCCTTCCCAGCTGCCCACCAGCGCAGCGTGAGCTGGCCGGGAGCAGCCGACCTCGCGCGCCTCGGGAGGTCAATAATTCGGTTTTCGAGAGGAAATCCAGCTGAGTCGTGTGATGTGACCCGAGGGAAGAGCCCGCGGGGCTGCCGAGGGCTCGGGGGGGCTCCAATGGCTGCGGTGGTGGGAAAAGCCGAACTGAGCGTCGCTACGAGGAGCCCCAAACGCACCTGCAGAGCCCAGAGGGGCGAGAAAACACCCGGCGTTGTCAGGACATGAGGCTGGATCCACCACGCAGTGGACAAAGTCAGAGAGGGAAGGGATTTCTCCTCCATCCTGGCCTCAGGAGCCACTCTGGGACCAGCAGCGGCGCGTCTGGGCCGTTTCCATCTGCCCTCCCTTACCAGAGCCACCAGAAACCCACTTCATTTTTCCAGGGAGCCCCACAAAGAGCCGTCTGCTGCTGACACACCAAGGCAGTGACATTTTCAGCTGCCCCCCCTCGCTCACGCGCAGCTTAACCCATCACCGCAGGGTCTGGGCTGGGCAGGGTGCCAGGCAGAGCCATCCTGCGAGAAGCTGGAAGTGCCGGGACAGAGGAGAGTGAGGGAGATTTTTAGGGATTGAAGGGTGTCAATATTTTTCACTGCCAAGATTTACAAAGAGGAGCAGACAGCTGCTGCTGCCCGGTGGGGGCTTCTCCACGTCACCCGTACGGCTGTGACGGAGCTTGGGGTGTGGGTCCTGGGGGTGTTACCAGCCCAGGCACCTGCGGGACGTTGTCCCTTGTCCCATGCAGCTGGAGGAGGTCTGGTCACCCCATCCCAGCCTCATCCCTCCATCCTGCCCAGAGCCACTTGCCGAGGCTGCGATATAATTAATGAACCGGTCCTGGGGACGGTGACCGGGGGAGGGCTGGAGCGGGGTGTGCGGGGACAGGCCCATGGATGAGATGGCGTGGAGAGGGATGGACGGATAGATGGAGATCAGAGGAGGGGAACGGAGAGGGATGGACGGATGGATGGAGATCAGAGGAGGGGAATGGAGAGGGATGGACAGATGGATGGA
>WHYT01013930.1:0-34093 GCA_009806455.1 Tetrax tetrax | reverse complement strand
CTCGTCTTCTGCCATCCCACATCCCCCAAACCTCCCTCAGACCTTCCCAGCTCCAGACTCGCTGCCCCGAGTGAAGGGCGAGACCCCCGGCGTGAGCCCCCCGGACGGGCACAGCCTCGGTGGGTGCCAGATCCAGAACTTCAGGGCACGGGGGGCTGGGGGGGAGAGAAATGCCCCGAGCGGGGCAGCCGGGTGGGCACAGGGGGCTGGACCCACTCCACCTGGAGCAGAAAAGGGGCTTTTGTCGGGGGAGAATTTGCCGGGGGTCCCAGGGGTTTCGCTAGGCAGCAGTACATCTTTCAGGCAGGATGCGAGAGCCGCTGCTTTAGCCGCTTCGTGCAGAGTCCGGGCAGGAGCGCGGTGTTGGGGCTCCAGAGGGTCTCCTTTCCCCCCGCGCACCCACAGTACAGGGCACAGGACCAGGCTGGCCCAGCTCCCCGGGGACACTTGCGGCAGCGGGAGAGCGGCAGGAAAGGCAAAAGTTGCCCCAGGGGTACAGATCAAAATGATTTTACCCCAGGGATTTGCCCACCTCAGGCAGCCCCCTGCCTGCTGCGGCGGGGCTGGTGTCCCCCGAATCTCCGCAGCCGCTTGCCCAGGTCAGGGCTGAGCCCAGGCGTTGCCAGCCGGGGCACCCGCTGCCTTGGGGTGGGCTCTGCCCCCCAGGATTCAACCTGCCGGGGCTGGGGGGTGTGCACGGGGGGAACCTGGCTGCTCCGCTGAGTCCTCACCCAGGTGGGTCCAGATGCACACCCACAGCTGTGGCCGCAGCCCCAGGGCCATCCCAAACCCTGGGCACCCCATGAACGTCGCTCTTTACCTGGCTGGACCCGCAGACCTCACGGCTTTCTGCTCTGCCCGAAGTTTGGGGATTGCTTGGAGCCAGGGGTTTGGCTTTTTCCTGCGCTTCACCAAGAAAGACAGAGCCTGTCTGTCAGGCTGGCGGGTGGTTCGGATCCAGGCTTGCCGCTGGGCCCGTCTCCAGCTGGAGCATCCCCTCCCTTCTCCGCTCCGGTGCGAAGCGATTTTCTGCGCCAGGGCTCCGGAGCGAACGGTGCCGTGCCCGACTCCCGCCTCGCACAGCTTCCTCCGGGGCCATCTCCTCCACCGGCAACATCTGCCAGGGCACACAAACCCACCGCCACAACCCCGAGAGCAATTAAAAGCTTACAGAGGTGTTGCTCGCGCCCTCCGGCCACCCCCCCTCCTTGGTCCAGCTGTCAAAATGCTTTATGGTGTTAATACCTGCGGCTTTGTCAACGGGAGTTGCGTTAATAACCTGCACATTTTGGTGGGTTAATGCAGACCATGTGCCCCTCTTGGAAGGGTGTTAATATTTAGGGGGGGGTTCAGTGCTTGGGATGGAGAGCTGAGAGGGAAACACAGGGAGGGGTGCAGCACTCGGGACTGGGAATTGCATTTTCTGCAGCATTTAGGAGCATGGATATGGGGTGGGGGGGAGTCCTGGCAGCGAGGAGGGACCGGCTGCCCCAGCAGCCCCATGGGGAGGGGACATGTGGTCAGAGGGGGTCTCTGGGGCCAGCTGCTGGGGGTCCAGGTGTCGCAGAGAGGAAGCAATGCAGCCGTGTCCCATCCCCACGGGCGCACGGAGGCGCATGCAGCTGCCGGCGGTGTGGGAGAGCTGGCTGCTGCCGGCCACGGCCACGCTGCCCCAGCCTTCCCAGCACCATTTACAGCCGGGCACGTCGGGCTGCTCCTGCCACCGCCGTGGGGAGGCAGGAGGGGGGCAAACCCCTGCCCAAGCAGGGCAGACATGTGGCAGGTCAGCAGATGGGGCACGTGGGGCGAGCTCCAGACAGGTTTGGGGCAAAAAAACCCCACAAGCCAGATCCATCCCCCAGGAGGGACACACAGCCAGCCCACTGCGAAGCGAGCCCCCTCCTCACCCCAAAACCCGTTTCCCAGTTGGTATCTGGGGGTGCTGGAACCCCACATACATCCCGAACCCTCCAGCCTGGGGCCCAGCGCCTGAGCGGGATGCCAGCCCGGGTTGGCGAAGCCGCGCCAGGGAGAAGAGCACACGCTCTCAGGCGCAGGGTAATTGGAGCACTTTGTCATTCAGATGCCTATAATTGGCGCTCCATTGTCTCCGCCGGGCCGGATGCTGCCGGATGATGCACAGCGAGTTCATAACGCTGCATTGTGCGAGGAGGCGGCCAACTGGCTGACGAGGCATCCAGATGCGCGAGGAGAAGGAGCTCCTCCAAGCCTTAGCCGAGTTTCTTCCTCAAAAAAAAAAAAAAAAAATATTAAAAATCAGGCTTAGTTGGGTGGCAAAGGGATGCTCCAACGCTGGAGCACACCTGCCTGTGAGCAGGGCAAGCAAACGGAGCTCCGGCGGAGCTTGGATCACCACGAGCATCCCGGCAGCCCTGCACCCAGGCAGAGATGCTTCCAGAGGCGTTTTGGGGAGCAGCAAATGCACCCCCTTCCCCAGGCTGCAAAGTGTGGGTGCTGGGTCGCTCCAACCCCCGCGCTCGTGGCACATTTATCATTTCCACGTGTGACAACAGGTTCCATAAGCAGACGCGCTTACTGCCATTAGGCAGCGATGATGCTGAAGCTCGCAGCGCTCCCCTCAAAGCCTTCATTTCCATCGCAGGGTCCATTTTCCGATCCCCCCCGTGCAGCAGGAGCATTCTGTGGGGCAGCCAGCCCCCATCGTGGCAGGGGGGTCTCTCTGCCATCCCCCAGGGTGGGAAGGGCCGAGCCCCTCGGGATGGCAGAGCATCCTTAGAGGAGACAACTCGGATGAGAGACAAACAACGCTGTCACCCCACAGAAAAGCCCACATCCCCCCTAAAAATGACCCACCAGCCCCGACGGTGGGGATATGGGCTTTCCTGACCTCCTTGCAGCAGCAGCACTTGGCAGGGGTGCTCTTGATGAGCGAGTTTTGCCTGGGAAAGTCTTTTTCCCCGAGACCTGTGTTTAATATGCAAGCCACTTTCCCCCCTCACATGGGACGCCCACCCCGGAGCGGGACCCTACCTGGGTGCAGGGTGTTTCCACGCCTCCCATTGCGGGATCCCATAGCGAGGGTCACCTCCCGGCTCTGTTTTTTCCCCGCAGGGACCCACCTGGGGCTCCAAGGAGAAGTGCTTCACCAAGATGTACACGACGAGCGGGGAGTGCTGCAAAGCCTGCAACCTGGGCGAGGGCGTGGTGCAGCCCTGTGGGGTCAACCAGACCGTCTGCGAGCCCTGCCTGGACAGTGAGTACGCGCTCCCTGCCGCAGAGGGGCTGCGGGGGTCCGGGGGGGGGCTTCAGGGACCGGGGGCGTGAGCAGGTACTTGGGTCTCCCTGTGTGCATCCTCCCGGAAGCGTGTCCTGGGCTCTCCGTGCCGACACTGCGGTTACGCCCAGCGTTTCCCCGGAGCATCCGCCCTGCAGACCCCCACGGCGGATGCGGTGGCTCTCCCCGGTTTGGGACCCGTTGGTACCAAGTGCCTTTGCAGATCTCCCAGCACTCACCCCCTCCCCGTAGCTCCCTGGCTACTGGCCAGCATTTGCCTCCAAAAAATTCCCCACCCCACACTGGCCGCACATTGGTCTCTGATCCGGCCACGAGGATGTCTCCCAAGGAGCCACCTGTATATAGAAATATATCTATATTTTCTTTTTAAACCTTGTAAAGGCTGCAAAATAAAAACAAGTTTGAGAGGGGAAGAAGCAAATCACGTAGGTCCCCAAGAGAGGGGAACAGCTTCGTCCTGGCCGACTCCAGGCGCATTGCCTATGTCAAATGCTTCATAAATGTCGGCCGGAGACGTGTGCTGGAGACCTGCTTAAATGCTTACAGATGAAGCGCTCCAACTCGTGCTGTTTAAACAATGCCATGATAGGCATAAGCAGTCTGCCCCTCACGTTTACTGCTGCAGAGCCTTTGAAGGCCTGAGGACAAGTATTTGTAGGAAAAGCCGTGCCAACCAAGCCCGGATTGCTGCGGGGCCGTGGTTTGGGAGGGGGAAGGGGCAGAGCATGGCTGTGGGGGAGCAAAGAGGAGGCAAAATCCGTGGGGGAGAAGCAGGATAAGCAGAGCAGTGCCAGCACAGAGCAGGGGACGGAGCAGCGTCAGGGCAGTGCTAAAAATACCTCTGCTTTCCTGCAAAATTGACGAGCGGCTCTTGCCCTCCCTACGCCTGGCTGCAGGGGCTGGATCCCACGGGCTGCAGCCCCGGTGCAGGATAACCCCACGGCGGGGGGCTTGGACCCAGCTCGCTGTGCCACCCATCCCTGCCAGCTCTTCCCACAGGGAAAACCAGCCATGGCATTGGGCTCCAGCTCCGGGGCAGGCAGGGCTGTGAAGGCAAAGGATCGCTCCGCGTTCCCAGGGATGCTCGGGTCAGCCCATTGCGCGTTACCTGCGCTTCGAGGCTGGCAGATGGCTCATCTCCCCAATTTGTTTTTGGGAACTGGGGGCAGGAAGGGAGTTCCCACCCTCCTCAGAGGACGTGGAGGGACCAGGACCATGACCTGGGTGCATCAGCCAGGGCGAGGGTACAAGCGCTGCCGCTCCGGTTCACACCCCAGCCCCGACGCTGCCCCATTTCCATTTTTGCCAGGGGGTTTAACATCAGGCAGCAGCTCTGTTGGGTCAGGGAGCTGAGCTGGAAAGTACTGGGACAAAAGGGTCTGGCCCCTTCCTCCAGCCCTGCAGGGATGGGAGCAGCCAGGAGCAACCCCAAGGCCTCCCAGCATGAGATGCAGACCCAGAGCAGAGCCCCAGGGCAGCTCTTTGTGCCCAGCTTGGCTCTGCTGCCAATGGACCAGCCCAGCTGAGTGCTCCCAGCCTCCAGGCAGCTGCTCCGGGATCGCCAGTCCCCCTCCCTGTGCCTCAGTTTCCCCCCACACCCCTTCATCCATACAACAACAGCTCACAGCCCTGCCGTTCCGCTTGGGAATATCAACTGCGTGGGGTCCCCCTCACTTACCCGACCGCACAGCAATGTGGTGGTCACCCCAGGGCAGGATCAGGCCTCCATCACCCCCAAAAGAGGGAGCACTGAGGGGGGCAACCCACCCCCCTCACTGTCTCAAATTGGGGAGCAGCAGAGAAGATAGAAAACCACACCCAGAGCAGAGCCCCTGCCAACCCTCCTGCTTTATACCCCCCGCCCTGCCCCAGCTGCAGCCCCTCACCCCTTCGTTAATTCTGGTGCTCAGAGGCTGCTGGGTGGGGGTGACCATGGGTGCAGGTGCTGCAAGGGGGCAAATGCCCCACCCCCCCTCCAGTTCTTCTCTGAGCCCAGAGCAGGATTTCAGGGTGGGGAGAGAAGGAGACCCGCAAATGCCATCGTCAGCCCTTGCCGGGATGGGGAGAGGGTCCTTTTGGACCCGGGCTCACGCCAGGCCCCCCCGGCATTGGGCAGGTGCGGGCAGCCCTGCTCCCGGCAAAGCGTCCCGTCTGCCAAGGGCGAGCCGGCGGAGAGGAACGTGGGCACGGCCCTGGGCTGCGAGGATCCCCACCTCCGCCCCGGGCTGCCTCCCAGCTCTTCCCTTGGATGTCTTCCCGATTCACCAGCCAAATCATTCTGCAAAAAATTGGCGACAGCCAAAGCACCACCCCTGCCAACGCCCACGGGGTCAGGGGGCTGGAGGAGATGGTCCCTGCGTTAGCCTAAATGGCCACTTGCTTTTTTTCTTTCTTTCTTTTTTTTTTTTTCATTATAATTTTCCTTCTCCCCGCCACTTGCCAGCCCCCCCTGGTTGCTGCCTCATGATTTATTTATCCCCCTTGCCAGCCTCCATCGCTGCGGGCGGGAGGGAGGGGGCCCGTTTTGAATCTCGGCTGTAATTGCTCGGCTCAGATACCTCGCCGCCGCTGAAAATGTGCCCACTCAGCCGTATGCCTTTCCTGGCCACTTCCCCGCTCTAATGGCGCCCATCAATAATTCAGAATAATGCGAAGGATGAGCCCAGGTTAATGGGAGCGACGCGCGCCGACGGCCCGCCCGGTGCTGCTCCGGCTGGGCTGAGCAGTGGGGCAGGGGCTGCTTGCCCACTCCCAAGGCAGAGCCACGGCAGCAGTTCGGGGCCGACAACGGCGGAGCGGGTTCATCCCCGAGAGAGGGGAGCGGGACACCCAGACACCAGCGTGGGGTGGGGAGGTGGCAATGTCACGGCCGCCGCCGTGGGAAAGCGGCCACCGAGGCTGGGACGGCACCTCTGTCCCTCTACCCCTGCCCATCAGCAGGGTCTTGGGGCTCTTCCTTCCCCTCTGCCTTGAAAACAGCCAAAAATTAAACAGCAGAGCGGCTCTGTCCTGAGCCTGTCCGCGGTTTGGTCCTGGTTTGGCCACTCCAGAAGGATGGAGGCCACTGGGGGTGGGAATCGCCGTCTCCCACCATCATCCCAGGGAGATGGGCGGGCGATTGAAGATGCGCCCGTGGCTAGATTGCCTTCCTGAGGAGCAGGGCTAGCAGAGGGATTGCGCCTGGTCGCTCCAACACCATCTCCATCAAGGAGGCTGGACGTGCCCGCGGCGTTTCGGACGAGGGAGGATGGGGCGTTGCGGCAGCGCGGGCTGCGGGGGAATCGATGGGAGGCGGCGGACACGGGGACAGCAGCTGTGCCCTCCAGGACGGGAGCTGACCCGTCTGCCCGGGCTAAAAATATCTTCAAACACCTTGGGGAGCAGGCAGAGGGAGGGAGGGGGCGCGGGGGCAGCGTGCCGGGCCGCGGGAGGAGCATTGATTTCCCCGGCAGAGTCAGTCCTGCGGGATGAAACCAGAGAGCAAGAAGCCCCGGGGTCGGAGGAGAGTCAGCAATTAGCGCTGTAACCTCCTCTCCTCATCACGCCCCGTGTCGGGGACGCGCGGCCGAGGAGCGCGGAGCGCAGGGCGGTGATGCCCCACGAGACCCCCCGGGCAGGATGCGGAGGAGAAAACATTTGGGATGCTGTAAGGTGGCCACAGGGACCATCTGGAGGTCGAAAATGGGGAGGATGCTCCGGCTGGGGACCAGGATACTTGCCCAGGGACACCCTGTGCTGGGGACACTGGGATGGGCATGTGGAGGGCAGCACCCAGTTTCCCCAGGGCTGGGGAATCGCTGCAGAAAGGGTGCAACCGTTAACCGGGAGCAGAGCCTATGGGCGGGGGATGCTCGGCGGTGTTGGGGGCTGCGGGAGGGGCACGTGCATCGCCCCGTGGCCTGGAGGAGGGGGAAAATGGCCACAGAGGAGATGGGCCCGGCCAGCAGCCGCTGCGCAAGCCCATCTCCCCGCCCCGGTGCCGTTCGGTGACGGGACGAAGCCAGCACTGAGGAGCAACGTGGCCGTGGGGATGGGGATGCCGTGCCGGGACCCCGCTCACCTCACCCTCTGTCCCCTGCCAGGTGTCACCTACTCGGACACGGTGAGCGCCACGGAGCCGTGCAAGCCCTGCACGCAGTGCGTGGGGCTGCAGAGCATGTCTGCGCCCTGCGTGGAGTCAGACGACGCCGTGTGCCGCTGCGCCTACGGCTACTACCAGGACGAGCTGAGCGGGAGCTGCAAGGAGTGCCGGGTGTGCGAAGTGGGCTTCGGCCTCATGTTCCCCTGCCAGGACTCGCAGGACACGGTCTGCGAGGAGTGTCCCGAGGGCACCTTCTCCAGCGAAGCCAACTACGTGGACCCCTGCCTGCCCTGCACCACCTGCGAGGAGAACGAGGTGATGGTGAAGGAGTGCACGGCCACCTCGGATGCTGAATGCAGAGGTAATGCCACCTTTTTCCAGGGACAGCTGGGTTGCTGGGCCGGCTGCGGCGTTCCCTGCCTCAGTTTCCCTTTGCGCCACAGCAGCGAGGAGGCACGGGCGCATCCCTGGGCTCAGAGGAGGGGACCCCGCTGTCCAGCTGAGACCCCCAGCCCTCGGACATTGCAGCGCACAGCTTCCTCCCGAGGCAGCGCTTGCTGCAAGCTCTCACCTCCCTCCTCTTCTTCACTGGCAGCAGCCCCTCGCCATGCCAGCCCCCCGAGGGACGCAGGGCTGGGAATGCCCTGGCTGCTCCTTGGCAGCGGCAGCGTAGTTCCCGGCTCCGAGCCCGGCCCGAGAGAAAAGAGCTTTGTCCTGACCGCCGCCGATTCCCAACGCGGGGGCAGCCAGCGCAGCGCCCAGGAAAGGGTCGAGTAAATGGAGCCATAAGTCAAGGAGCACAGGGCCAGCTTTGTTAGCCGGCAGCGCGGCCCCGCCGGAAGCGGCCGTGACGGCCACCGAAGCGCCGCTCCCAAAGGGCAGCGGGGTCCGGCCAGGGGCCGCGGCTGGGAGGGCGGCTGGGCGAGATGCCAGCTCCCCGCCGCGGCACCCTCGCCGCAGCCCCGCGGGGCTCGCTGCCGTCGGGCGCGGGACAAGCCCTTGGAGAGGGGTGCGGGGGAGATTGGGAGGGAGCTGGCACCCAAGGGAGGGATGGGGGAGATGCAGGTGAGAGCGTTTTCCCGGGGCAAGACAAGACGCATCCAGCTGCTCCACGGGACACGCCTGGGTGCGGCGGGAACGGGGTCACTCCCGAGCGGAGCGGGGCTGGCGGGGTGCGTGGCTGCAGGCGGGGGCCAGGAAAGGGGCAAATCCAGGCACTGGTGCTGTTGGGAAGGGATGAGCCTGGCTCCGTGCGGCGGCAGAGGCAGCTGGGTTGCCTTACGCAGGTCCCGGTGCGGGCGTGCGGTGGGGGCCACATCCCTCGGCTTCTGCACCAGTGATGGGAGCCCAGGGCTCGGTGGGAAGAGCTGCGGGACTCGAGCAAGGCCGGTGCTGGGAGAGAAAGGGTCACGAGGCCATGTCCATGGCCAGCCACGAGCAGGCTCTCTCAGCCATTCGGGGCAGGGGACATCAGCTCGTCCTCGGAACCAAGGAGGCCAATGCTGCCTGGGGATGGGGAACAAGGTGGTTTGGACTGGGCACAATGGGATGGGGCAGAGCTGGCACCTCCACAAGCCCCACAGCCTTTGGGAGAAGATCCCTGCAGAGATTGTTGTCCCTTCAACACTGCAGCGGCATGGCTGGCTGCGTGGCTCATTATTCTTATTTCTTTTCCCCTCCTGCCTGGCAGACCTCCACCCTCGCTGGACAACACACACACCATCTCTGGTGGGCTTCGACAGCCCCGAGCCTGTCACCAGGGACCCCTTCAACACCGAAGTGGTGCCCAGCACCCTGGCAGACACCGTCACCACCATCATGGGCAGCTCGCAGCCCGTCGTGAGCCGCGGCACCACCGACAACCTCATCCCTGTCTACTGCTCCATCCTGGCAGCTGTGGTGGTGGGGCTGGTGGCCTACATCGCCTTCAAGAGGTAGAGGGGCAAGGAAGCACCCTGGGGTCACGGCAGAGGATTTGGGTAGTGGGAAACAGGCTGCGTTTCCCCCTTGGAGGTCCCACAGCCGGAGCTGTCGCCAACCAGGGAGGGAAGGGGACCAGGGCAGGTGGGTAGGAGGTGGATTCCCAAAAACGTGTGAGAAATCAGGCAGTTGAGGGGTGAAAAAGGGAGATGGCAGCAGGGTGGGGGTGCAGGGTGGGGACCCCTCATTACAAGGCACGCCCAGCCCCTGCTCATTCTGGCGTGCCGCGGGCGGCCGTCGCGGCCGATCACGCTCAGCAGCTCATCCCTGACATGCCGGGCTCCCACCTGGCCCCGGGCAGGCCAGGGCCAGCTCGGCGGCTCCCCAGGCACTGGCGGCACCCCGAGGGGACCCACGGGCAGCCCTGGGACCCCCATAAGCTCCAGCAGCCCAGCCACATTTTCGGAGGGAGCCCTGCCCTGGTCCCTTTCAAAGCTTAGGGGCTTGGCACCTGAAAACGCGGATTTACACCCATCCGGCCACCACGCCGGAGAGGCTGAGCCAGAGACTGCAGGAGAAACATTTCTCCCTGGGAAAAGCGGTCCCAGGAAAGGGAGACAAAGCCCCAAACCTCCTTCCAGCCAGAGGACATCACCGCTGGCTGTCACCTCCCCGCAGGTGGAACAACTGCAAGCAGAACAAGCAAGGGGCCAACAACCGCCCGGTGAACCAGACGCCTTCGCCGGAGGGGGAGAAGCTGCACAGCGACAGCGGCATCTCGGTGGACAGCCAGAGCCTGCACGACCAGCAGCCTCCCGGCCAGGGCACCCAGGGACCAGGTAGGGCGAACCCAGGGCGGTGGGGTGGGCGAGGGCACCCCAGGGATGGGCCTAACGCCGCTTTGTCCCTCCCAGCGCCCAAGGGAGATGGGAGCCTCTACGCCAGCCTGCCGCCCAGCAAGCGAGAGGAGGTGGAGAAGCTTTTGGGCAGCTCCGCCGAGGAGACGTGGAGGCAGCTGGCCGGGGAGCTGGGCTACAAGGAGGATCTGATAGACTCCTTCACCCGGGAGGAATTGCCCGCCCGGGCGCTCCTGGCTGACTGGTCCTCCAAGGAGACGGCCACCCTGGACGCCCTGCTCGCCGCCCTGCGCAAGATCCAGCGCGGGGACATCGCCGAGAGCTTGTACAGCGAGTCCACCGCCACCTCCCCCGTCTGAAGGGTGGCCCGGGGTGGCCCCGCGGGGTCCCCTTCCCCCTTCGCCCCCTCGCCTCTCCCCTCCCCGGCACTGAGAGCCCCGGGCAGGAGGGTGGGAAGGAAGCAGGGGCTCCCCGGGCCCCCCCAATTTACAGTCCTGTATGCACTGAGCTCCTGTTTTCGGTATCGCCCCCTCCCCACACTGCCTCCCCCCAGCAGCCCGTAAGCGGGATGGGCGCGGGGCTCAGTCCCGCTCAGTGCCCATCGCTGGAGCATCCCCCGCAGCCCCGTCAGACTGGGCGGATGGACGCAGGAACGAGCTCTCAGCCCTCTCCTCTCTCCCCTTCCAGCCCCTTCTCCTTCCTCCTTGGGGCTCCAGTTCTCCTCTTCCTCTTGCCCTTCCTCCTTGGCCCGTCCTGCCACTATCTCCTGCTCCCCTCCGGCCCCTAGAAATCCAGCTGCTTCTCCCAAATCCGCAGGTGAAGGGCAGGGCTGGGATGGGCACGGAGAGAACTGGAGCTGGAGCAGGGGAGGGGGCTGGTCCGTGGAGGGTGGGCTGGGGGAAAGGACTTGGCTTCCAGCAGCCCCATCTACACTGTGAAATTTGGGGAGGCGCAGCCCCCACGCACGCCTATGCGGGGCTGCCAGCATTTGGTCTCGGTGAGGAGCAGCTGGGACCACCCGAATCTCGAGGACTAGATGTCAGTGCCACAACCACCCTACCAGTGCTCACCCAGGAGCTCCGTGGGAGGACACTGAAGGTCTCAAAGGGCTGAAAAAGTGCCTGCCCGCAGCGGGGACACGACAAAAGGGCTCTGCTCATCCTTCCCCCGGCGTCCCCGTGCTGCACCGACCCAGGAGCGAAGCCACCCTGCTGCCGTTGCACTGTCCCCGCAGACCTGGCCAGGGCTGGCGGTCCTGACCCCTGCTTGTAAGGGCTCCTTCTCTTCCAGCACTGTGATGAGGGGCTCAGAAACGCCCCTGCCTGCTCCCCGTGGGCCCTTCACCTCCATCCGGGTGCGCAGTGGGTGCTGCCCACCCTTGGTGCACCCAGGAGCATCCTTGGGTGGTCCCAGCACCTCCTTTTGCCAGGACCCCACCGCAGCCCCGGGGATCAGACATCACTCACCGCCTCCGAGCCTCCAGAGCTAGCACTGCATATTCTTGGCATATCAACCCCAGGCCCGGCACCCAGCTCACCCCACGAGCTGCCGCTACCGCGATCCTATGGGAACATCCCCAGCACAGCCTGGGCCTGGATGTCTCGCTCGCCTGGAGCACGCTGGGCTTTTTGCAGAGGAAGGACCGCAAGACGAGTCGACGCCGCGTACGTCTGCACCCACGGACTCCCCCTTCGCCTCTGGGGCCGGCCAGAAACTCTTCCCTGAAGGCAGGAGGTGATTCTCCTCCCCTCTTTAAGGAGCTAAGCAAGACTTGTAAATAATACCGTGGCGTTTTACTAACCGCTCGATGTTTCTACGTGGGGTGACGGCACCCGCCCCAGCCCCTCCGCTCTTCCTCACAGCAAGATGAGCTTTCATTTTGCAGCCCAAGCCTTCGGTCCCACCTCGTCTCTGGCCGTAAAGACTTGATGGGGAGGCAGGACACCCCCAAAGTCCCTGCAGCAGGTCCATGAGAAACTTGGGAACGCGGAAGGGTTTGGCCATTCCCAGTGGAGCTGCTGGGAGGGAGAGCTCAGCGCTTTCTGAGAGATTGGAGCTTGTGTCTGTAGGATTCGAGTGCCCAAGCCCTTCAAAAGCTTTTGGGAGTTTTACCCCCTGTGCTTTGGATGATAAAGCCGGAGAGGCTGAACCCGGATCCCTGGGATGGGATATTTGGTGTCTCCTGCAGCAAAAGAGGAAAGATCCTTTTGGAGGAACAGCCCCTGCGACGCTTTGGCCACCGGCTGCCCAAACACCTCGGTTGGAAACACAGGGCTGTGTGTCCCATGTCCGAGTCTCAACCCTCTCCCAGCACCGAAATCCAAGGAAACTGCTCCAAATATGCAACCCCACTTGCAGCAGGTGACTCCGGCTTGCGAGCCCTTGGCTGGGGCACCGGCTCCTTCTGGACCAAGCCATCCACAGGGATGCTCATGGATGAATTTAAGCCTTGGTTAATGTCAGGTTGTGTCCGTCAACCCCCCTTTTTTTTTTTTTTTGCTGAAGCAACTGAAATATGAACTAAGGGCCACTGGAATAAAGTGCCCGGATCGAAAGCGAAACAAACTGCCCGGTTCAGTCTGACGAGCCAACCTGGCCGCACCCTGCCAGGTGGAAATTGCGTTTCTTCAGGACAATATCGCCGTGGTCTCAGGTTTCCATTGCCATAGTCAAGGGATTTCCTCAGGGCTGAGGAATGGGAGACAAACTCAGATCCAAAGAAAAGCCAGGGGATGTCTCAAATCCCTGGTAGCGGGAAATAAATAAAAAACAAAAAACAAACCACAAGACAAGGAGGGAAAACCAAGCCAAAGTTAGTGCTCATCGGTACGTTTTGTGTCCTTTTCTAATGTTTCTGGTGTATAAAGAATGTGTGTTTCCCCGCTCGCCCCTCTGTAACGCCAACACTGGTTTATTAGGAAGTTTCACGGCGGGGAAGTAGCCGTCGTAGCAGGAGTCGGGGGGTTTGCGGGTGGGTGGTGAGCAGCATGAGGTGGGGGGATGATGCACGGAGGGCCGCCGCGCCGGCCGGGTGGGTAACTGTCCTTGTGTAGCCGTCGGATGCCAATAAAGAGCATCACTACATCCGCGTGCCGCTTGGTTTTTCCCGCTCCAAGAGTTGAGGTTTGTGTGTCCATGGGAGGAGAGACAGCCGCCAAGCCTCCAAAGGTGGGGGTTTTTTCTTCTTTCTTCCCCATCCTCCTGTTTTCACCTTATAAACAGCAGGAATGTAAAGTCTGATCATATCTGGGGGAGGAGGATTTCTTGGGAGCACCCGGCAGAGACTCAGACCTCACTTGAAAACACGGCGTTGAGAGCTTCGCGTGGCTTTTCCAGCTTTGCATGACAGCTCGGCGCGGTGCTGGGCAGCATCCCGGGATCCCCCAGTGCTTCCCACCTCAGCACAGCCAGTGCACTCCAGGAGAGCCCTTCGTTGTTGGGAAAAAGATCCCGAAAAAGAGGGTAGCTTCCTCCTCCCGCCCCTCTGAGTCACTTCGGCAGCGGTCAAAGAGCATTAAAAAGGCTCCAATCCACTTCTTTGGAAGCAGTTGCTGCTTTAGGCAGAAGGCACCTATTTCTGCCCTCAGCACCCTGCCAAGGTCCCACACAAACCCCCAGATCCGGGGAGATTTATTTAGACGGGGGCGAGTGTTTGCAACGAGTCTGGGAAGGGCTTGTCGGGCTTGGCTCAGGGCAGGCAAAGGGATGCAGGGTGCCTTTTGGATGCTGAACACTCCCACTGTCCTTGGGCAGCCAAACGAGGAGGAAAAATCCCAGATCCAGTGACAGGTAAAGCTCCCCCCAAACAGGAGGTCGGGTCTCGCCCCGAAGAGCGCCGGGTGGCTCCTAGGAGGGCGCGCGTCCCCAGCGAACATGGGACACGTGGGCGAGGGCGGCGGGGACCTCGCAGGGCTGGGCTGGAGTCACTTCACGCAGGATTGTGTGTGGGTTTGCACACAGAAGTATTTCCACGTTTATATTTCCAGAGTTTATAAGAGCTTGAAATAGGATGCTCAAATGTAGCCGGTTTTATTTTCGGCTGGCCTGGGTCGCTCTGTAGCGGGAAGCGTAATGAGGACCAGGACTGCACACACATAAAGAGCGTTCCCTTCCCTTTCTTCAGGCTCCCACACCGTACTGCAAATAAACAAGGGAAAATAATTGCAATCAATCCATTAGGTTTAATCTGCTTCCTCTTAATCCCCATCCTCCCCTGGGAAAGGGGCTGGAATGGAGAAGGGGAGTGGAGCTGGGCTGCGAGCGTGAGCTCAAAGGTTCCTGCCCGCGGCTCCCGGGAAGGGAATGTGGAGCCAGCAGCAGGATCCAGGCCGGGGGACGAGCATCCTCTCCCCCCTGTATCCCAAGCTGAAGCCGTGCTGGGAGTGAGAGGGAGGGAAGGAGCTTTGAGAGGTGGTCTTCATGTGAGGGATCAGCTGCATCAGATGGTCCTTGGGGAGAGCGACCTGATTTATGGTTAGTGCAGGAGGGGAGGGGGGGGGGGGAAGAGCAATAAGATCTGGAAAGGAGCCTGATGTTTGCATCAGCTGGTGAGCAGGGATGGGGAAAGGGCCCTGGAAAACTTCCTTCCCCTTCTTTATGGGTGCCTAGGGAGGGAGAGCACAGCCCCCTGCTTAATCTCACATCTGCCGTGAGGAGCTCTGGAGGGGCTGCCCTGGGCTGGGGGCTGGGGTGGGCGGCAGGGAGCACAGCCGCCGGCGTGGGAGTGCAGGGACAGACCCACGCTGGACCCAGGCCCCCGCTCCAGCCACTGCCACCCCCAGCAAAGTGCCACCGCTCCGCTAAACCACCCACCGTCCCCAGCGCGGAGTCTCGGATAACCCCACCAGTCACGGAGGAAAAAGAAAAACCATCAAAACTCCACGATGCACCGAGATGCTTCTGCTTCACCTCCTGGCTTCTGTGGGAAGCTGGAACCTTCCCATCGTGGGGGGACAAAGATGGGAAAAGAAAGCTGATCTTCCAGAAGAGCAGCAGGGCTTTGCAAGTGAAATCGCAGCTCGCGGCGCGCGGCTGCAGCTGACCAGCGCTAATCTCACCGATATTTCCTCCCCGTCCATCTGTCTGCCCCCAGAAGCAAACCGAGCAAGTGTTCTTGCAGCTTCCCCCGGCAATTTCGCCTGGATTTGGGGGTGCAGGTGGGCACAGGGAGGGGGGATTTGGAGATGCTTCATTTCTAGACCCCATGGAGACAACCCCGAGCTGCAAACAGCCCCGAGTGGGGCACGCGGGTCAGCACCAGCACCAGCATCCCCCCGTCTCCCCACTCCGCACCCCCAGGCAAAATCTGCCTCCCATATGCCGCACGAGAGCCGCGTTCCCAGATAATGGGAAGCAGGTCGGTGGCAGGGCCGGGAGCGCTGGCTGTTCCCCAAGGCCACCTCGCGTGGATAAACCTGGCCCAGGATAAACCCAGCCCAAAAGGGAAGGGGATGAGCTGGTGGGGGAGGATGGGGCAGAAGCAGCACGCCCAGGTGCCTGGCGTGGCAGGGCAGAGGTGGGAACAGCCCCTGCAGCTCAGGGTGTCCCCACCACCCCACATTGGGTAGGGGACACAGAGGAGCGGGACGTCGGTGTCCTGGCACAGGCTGCCGTGGGACAGGGATGTCCGAGCAGCAACAGAGCCAGGACCTGCAGCCACCCCACGCAGAACCACACCCAACTCAGTGCATCTCACACCGCATCCCACTCACCGGAGAAGGAGAGACCAGCAGCGAAGGGCAAGGAGAGGGAAGGGAGAGCTCTACCCTTCCTCTTCCTCTTCCCAGATTTCCCCCAGGTGGTTCTGCTTTGCCACAGCTGGGGGCAAACCGAGAGAGGTGGTGACGGGGCTTTGCTTTAACGGCTGTGGCTTCCTGGAGGGAGCGGGGCGAGGTTAAACAGCCCCAGGTGGACGCATTTGGGGGGAGTTAGCACTGTGAGGGGGGTACAGCGGCCAGGGCAAGGTGGTGGTGTTGTGTGTCCCCCCCCCAAGCATGTGCAGTTCCTGTTGTGGCTGTTGACAGCCAGCTGCCACCTCAGAGCACGGGGAGGGGAGCAGAGAGCAGCAGAGGCGGCCAGATCCCTCCAGCAGCTCCCCGAAAGCCTGCCCCGCTCCTGCAAAGGGCTCTGAGCTCTGCGCAGCATCCCAGCGCAGAGCAATTTTGTCGGAAACATGCCAACAACTCATTTTCCTGATCTTTTGGTTATTTCCTTTATTGGAGTATGAAAGGGGAAAGGGTGGAGGAATGATTTACGGAGACTGGGAGAAAGTGGTTGGCCTGGTTTCCTCCAAAAGTGGCTGAAGACAAAATCACCGAGAGCAGAAAAAGAGTGCGAGGGGTCTGGAAGAACTGACATTCTCCTGTTTCCAAGGGAGGATGGGGCAGATGAAGGGGATTTTGATTCCCAGGCAAACTGAAGATGAGCTTCAGCCAGTCCATCGGCGCTTCAGAGGAGGCTTCCAGGGCCCCTTGCAAGCCCTGTCCTGGGAAAATTGCACAAAAACCAGGCTGAGACCCAGACTGGAAGGATAGTAAAGAGGTTTTAATTCCCTCAAAAAGTGAAAAAAACCCCCCGTGCAACTCATTGCAGTTCACCCTTCGCCATTAGCTGGTGACTCATTTTTCCCATCTGAAAAACATGACTATAAACCCTCCTCAGTACGAGCTCCCAGGTTAGTTTATTACTCATTTTAAAATAAATATTTTATTCTTTTTTTATATATAATCTCGGGCAGCTGAGTGTTGGAAATATCTCTTTGTTTTAGAAACAAAACACCCTCGTGTGCGATCTCCATCCCCAGGCAGGTCCTTGTCCCCGCCTCGGCGGGCGGACGCGGCAGAAGGACCCATTCTTGCAAGGTCTCTTCCAAAACCAAGGGAAATCTTGGTGCGGCCAGCATCTTCCCGGCTCTCTGCATCACTTTGCATCCCCGTGCTGCCAGGGGTGGCTCACCACCACGGCAGCCTCACGGCAAAACCCGATGCTCGCTGATATTCATCAGGCTTGAAGGGTGAAAAAGAAATAACTGACAGGATGCCAGCGAGGATTTTACTCGGTCCAGCCTCGTCTTTAAGCTCAAATCCACCCTCCAGCTTCCCTTGTGCGGCTCCCCTTCCTAGCTGGAAGGGTTTTGTTCCATCTCTAATTGCTTCAGACCTGCTTTTCAGCCTGGAATAATCAGGGCTTTCTGGAGAGATGCTTCAGCTCAGCCCTGGAAAATACCCAAGGCAATGCACACACGCAGCTGCAAGGTGGAAAAACCAGAGGCGTGAACCAGTTGCGGATCCGTGGGTGGATAACCACCACCAGCAGCAGCCCAAGGCCAAGCCGAGGTTTTCCAAAATAGCCCAGGGGACGCAGCATCCCGCCCACGTGCCTGGACCACGCAGGGTGCCTGTGTCCTTGCTGCCCCTCGTCAGTTCCACGGACCTGAGGCTGGAGGCACCAAAATGGCATTTTTGGGCTAAAACCTGGGGCAACCTAAAGTACGTGTGCGCGTGGGCCAGGTGCTGGATGGGGGGAGATGAGGGTCCCCAGTGCGGTGTGGGGCGGCCTGGGCTGGCGGGTTTAAGCAGGATCAGTGGAACGAGATTGCAGGGAAAATTAGTGGGGAGGGGAACAAAGTCACCGGAATGCCCATCAGAGCCCGGCACCAAACCCCGGCACCCGCAGACCCCTCCGAGAGAGGGGCCACCCCCTGCCACGCCCCTGGCCAGGCTCTGGGTTCAAGGGTCACAGAATCAGACTGGTTTGGGTGGGAAGGGACTGTTAAAGCCCACCCAGTCCAACCCCCCTGCCAGGAGCAGGGACATCTCCAACCAGACCAGGTTGCTCAGAGCCCCGTCCAACCTGGCCTGGAATGTTTCCAGGGATGGGGCATCCACCGCCTCTCTGGGCAACCTGGGCCAGTGCTCCACCACCCTCAGTGTAAAAAAAAATTCTTATGTCCAGTCTGAATCTGCTTCCTTCTATTTTAAACCCACGCCCCCTCGTCCTACCGCAACGTCCCTCCAGCCGCTCCCTCACCTTCCTCTCCCCGTTTGCTGCTCCTGCAAGATGCTCCCAGGCACCCAGCGCCGCTGGAAGGGGAATGGGAAGGAAGGTGAGGTGGGGGTGCCGTGATCCCATGCTGTTCCCAGGAGCGTGGCTGGGGACGGGGGGTGATGTGCTGCCACTCCCCCAGCCACGCTCTCCTCTGGGACCCCAGGTTGAGGGCACACAGGGGGATCTGGGCTGGGTGAGAAAGAGATTTGGCCCCCACAGACCCTGCCTGGGGGGGGGTCGATGGCAGCCGCACGCCTCTGGGACCCCCTCGGGCAGGAGTCCCTGCACAGCCCCGGGAGGGAGCCGCCAACCAAGCCGTGTCCTTCCCAAGAGCCTCAATTTTACACTTGAAGTGAAAGGACTGAAACATTTATGATGGAGCCCAGGCTGAAAGTTCCTGGGAATTGCCCGTACAACCATATGGATTTGTTCCCTGGCTTAAAAAACACAAACACAAAACCCCAAAGACCCCCAGCTTCCCACCCCCTTCCTTCCTCCCCTCTGCTCAGAAAAAGCCGCTCGCTCTCCAGCCGCGGCCGCTGGTTTCAATTATCTCCCTGATTAACTTTCTCTGTTTTATGGGCCGTTCCTGCCAGGGACCCCATTTCCACCCCGCCGCGGTGCGGAGAGTGGTGGGGGCAGAGCTGGGGGCACACCCAGGTGCCGGTGCGGGGGTACAGCGATGCTCCAGCCCCACTCAGTGCTGGGGAAGACGAGCAGGTGATGAGTTTTATCTTGTTGCTCCCATCCACGCTCCAGTCCCTGGGATTCAGCTCTGAGCACCCATGGGCCCTGCCCGGGGCATCCCCATAGCGAGGGACCCACCTCCACAGGCTGGGCCGTTCCTCGGACCCCCACCCTCCACAGCAGGGAGAGAGGAGCAGGGAGGGACTGTAACCCCCTTCCTCTCCCGGCGGGACCCGCGGGGGAAGGCGCAGGATTCCCCAACCCACCTCTGCCCCAGCAGTAAATCCTGACTGACTTCCTGCAGGCACTAGAACCTGATTTGATTCTAATTTCCTTCTCTCGACTCAAGATTGAGCCTTTAATCCCCTCCAGCAAGCAGCCCCCGACCGTACCACCTCCTCCCTCTCCCCTTTTCCTCCCCATCCCTGCGCCGGGCAGCGAGCGGGGCCAGCTGGGCTCCGTTTCCTTGCGCCGGAGAAGGGTGGGATGGAGAAACCAAGGGGTAAATCTCCCCCTTCGAAGGGGTGCAGAAAGTCTCAGGGTGTTCAATGCAGGAGAGAGCGCTGTACGGAGCCAAGGAGCGCGCTGCGGTGTGGAAATCAGCTGCAGGAACATCACCTTCCCTTCGCACGCAGGGGTGACGGATCCTGCTGGGCTCTGCGCTGGGAGCAGAGGCATTTTGGACCGGAGGTGGGGATGCAAGGGGACGGGGAGGCGAGGTCGCCCACCTTTCCGCACCTCCCCGCTGTAATCCCAGCCCGGGCAGCTGTAATCACCCCCTTTGTCCGGATGGGGAGCGGGGAGATTGAGTTACCAGCTCACACCCAGCTCCCTCCCGCTTCGCCCCTCGCTGGCTGCCCCCGCCCTGGCTACGGTTACCCCACGGACAAAGGTCCTGGTGGCAGAGGGTCCCCAAACGGGGACACAACCTGACCCACGGCGCTTTCATCTTCTCCGCAGCGGCCGGGGAGCAGAGATAACCCCTGCCCCGAGCAGATTGCCTGGCGAGATAGGATCAGAGCCAGTGAGGAGACAAGGCTCGGCCCTTCAGCACCCAAAACCAAAGCGTCTCTCTTCGCAACTCAACCCGCTCCCTCCTGTCGCCGTGCGGCGTGATGCAGCCCTGAGCGGGTCTGGCTCCCGCAAAACCGCAGCCGTTCCCCTCTGCCTGGTCCTTGCAGAGCTTTGCCCATGCTTCCCCAAGCCTTGCTGTCCCTTTGGGTACCGGGGACGAAATGGGAACTCCTTTGGCACCTTACGGCCTGCAACGGGCTTGGCGGCTTTGCCACACAGCTCAAAGCCAGGCAATCCCGGCGTCCTCGAGCCCCCGGCTCAGCCTGCCCCTCACGGTCCCCACGGCGCCCGGGAAGCATCTCCCGATTGCAAGGAACAAACCCAAAAGTGCCACTCGGCGCTCACACAAGCAGCCCCTGGCTGGTGCAGGATGAAAAGCATCCCCCGGCCGCGACAGTGCTTCTTGGCTTTTGGGAAAGGTTAATTCTTAACACAGCTGGAGGCTCAGAACAGCGGCTGAGAAGAAAAAAAAACAAACATTGATCCAACCGAGTGCTGCTCCTTCTGACATTCCGAGCCTCGGCCAAACTCTGCTGCGGCCACGCTGCCTTTTCCTCAAATGGAGAAGCAATATTTGTCTGGGACAAGGGAGCTGGAAAGCCAGGCGCTTCCGTGCTTTCCCCACCGGCCCCTTCGGTGGCAGGGGACTGGGGGACAAGCCCGATCCCTGCGCGACTGTGGGCATCCCCATCGCTCCGTGCATGGTGGGTGTGGGTGCTCCTGGTCTCAGCCCGGCTGGGGACGGGCTCCTGCAGCGTGGGATTAGCGCAAGGAAAGCATCTTCCTCGGGGGACGCGTGCTTTGAACGAAACCAGGGTACGGGGCAGAGCAGGGTCCGGCAGCAAGCGTTAGACAGCGCTTTTCATCAGAGACCTGACAACCCGCTGAAACCACGACTTTGTTCCCCAGAGAAACTTCTTTGAAGTTACTGGAAGTCCCTGAAAATAAGGAGGCTCTTATGGGAAGGGTAATTGCTCTTCATGGCACTGAGAAGCAGTGGGGAGAAGGAATCAAAGGCAATCGGCCTCCAGAGCATCTCTCCTGCGGGCAGGAGGAACATTGCATCTGGCTGTCCCCGCCGGTCCTGCCTGCCCTGCTGCTGCCTCGCTCCCCTCTTGGGTTCCGTTCAGGAGATTCCCAAAATAACTTCTCCTTTCTCATCAGGACAGGAAGCCATAAGAAACAAATCAAAGTCCGAGCCTGCTCCAAAAGCCGATTCCTCTGGCGCACGCGGCCAGCTGAAGCTACGAGCGTTTGGACAAGCGAGGAGAAAGCGCTTTTTAATTTCCCTGAAGCGCAGCGAGTCGCCTGAAGTTTGGCATCGGCGTTGGCTCTGCGCTGCGTTCACACGCTGCCTCTGGCTCCCAGCAGTGTCGGTCTCGGTGAATTTGACCCCTCACTTGAAGCTTTGTGTGGCAGGGACAGCTTCAGCAGCCACCACCCGTGACTGCCGTGACTCCCGCGCCTCCCTCCTTCCCCAGCCGCATCCTCGAAACTTGAACGCGTGTATTCGCATGAGGTTGAGCAGAAAACCTTTGGCGGAGCAAGAACTCAAGACGGAGCTCCAAATCCCTTCCCAGGCTCCTGACAACCGGCTCCTCCATACCGGCAAAGCCACTGACCCGGGAACGGCAGACAAACCGCTGAGGTTTGGCTCTGAAGCGCCGGTCAGGAGGCCGACGCAGCGGCGATCGCAGAGGAGGCGCCTGGCCCGGGTGGGTGACGCAGCCAAGGACCCAATGTCCCTGAGGAACCCTGCCAACCACACTGGGGCTCAGCCGTCCCCGTGACTCTGCCAGGGCTCTCCCCGAGCCGCAGAACCGCGGGGACGGCAGCCGGGGTCGAGCGAGGCCGGCTCTCGCTGGCAGGGATGGCCGGAGAGATGCTTGGCCTGCTCCCGCACCCCGTCCCGGCTGCTGAGGAGGGTTTTCGGCCAGGATAACGATGCAGTTGTGCGGGCTGGGGGGTGACGGCAGCTGTAGGTGCATCCTAACACCAAGGTGTGGAGCAAGCCCTCACCCTCAGCCCCTGCCTCGCCCCAGGGCACGGGCAACTGCAGAAACAGCAAAAAAAAAGGGCAAACTGACCCATTTCTGCTGCCAGGGGAAGGGAAGGGACCAGGGCAGAGCGGTCCTCTTTCATTAGAGCCTGACAGCCCACCAAAAGGATGGCTGTGTCCCCAGAGGTGTTCCGGGCGTTCCTGGGAGACGCGCCGGCAAAGCCCCGCAGCCGGGCTGGAAGGCGAGAGCTCGGCGCAGCACATCTGGATCCGGACAGACACATCTGCCCGCAGCCCGCCGGCTGCAAAACATCGAGCGTGCACGGAGCGAGCCGCAAACTCCCCCGTTCGTGGGACGGCGGCTGATCCAGCGCAGAATTAAAAATAAATATTTTCACAAGATTCCCAGGAAGCACGAGCCAGGGCCGGGGGGAGGAGGGGATCCCCACGGCCACCGGCGTGTCGGAAACGTTCACTTTGCCCTTCTCTTTCACATCTCTTTTATATGCTTGTTAGTCAGAGGCTTTAATCCGCTTCTGACCCAGCCTGTCACGTTATAAGACTTCGTACTCGGCGCTGCGGGAGCTGCTGAGTGCATTTCGTTGGGCCAAGGCGCGGGGAGAGCCCGAACCCCCTCTGCGCGCGTGGAAAAGCCCCGGTGCTGTCAAACACCTGGTAGCGGTTTGTTCCTTCCTTGGATGGCAAAAATGCATTAATGGATGATTATTATTAAGCTGGGGAATGACAAATAATCCACCTCTGAAGAGTGCCCTAGTGAGAAGCAGCTGTGTGACGCTCTGTTGCAGCAAATATTTCCGTGCGGACCAGCAGCTGGCCGACACGGAGCGGGCTTGGAGCCTCGGGGAGCAAAACAAGGGGAAAAAAGTGTCTTATCGAGAAAATATTCCATCTGTCAGGTGACTCAGTTTGCTCTTTGGCTAAATGAAAGGCACCAAAATAGAAGGCATTCAAAGAGTTTGTGGTGAATAAACAGAAAAGGGGAGAAATGGGGTCTAATTCCCGCTTCCCGTGGCGGGGCCGGCGACGAGCACAGCGACAGCCCCTGCAGAAATCTGGTCCGGGTTTCGTGCTCACAACAAAGCCGAAACCTCAACGAGTTTCACATGGTTTTGTGTTTCTCCCACAGCATTCTTCCACAGCCACAAAAGCAGGGACTTGAAAAATGACCTCAAATTTTTTTTTTCTCTGAATTGAGAAATCTCTCCCTGGCCCCTCTGACTCACCCCGGCGATGAACGGCCGGCGTATAACGCGGGAGGGAGTTCACATGTGTGCACTGAACGTGCGTGACGTGACCCCTCCGGATGTAAATCCTTTCCAGACAGAGCCTTGCTCTGGTTTCCCAGTGTCTGCTGCCACAAATCCCTGTCCCCAAACCCCTCCAAGCGCCCGCGGGGCCATGGCGGTGCCATGCTGCTGGGAAGAGCCGCGGGATGCAATGGGGACTGCTGAGCAAAAGCTGCCTTTTCCCAAGTCCTGCTTTTTCTCTGGAGCAGGAAGAGCCTGGGAACATCTCACTGCCTGACATCTTCGTGACACCCCCAAAACACGCTGCTCTCCCCATCTCCCTTCGCTTTCCAGGCAAAGCCTCTGCGAGGGAATGGGCCCTGGCATCCCCAGCCTTCCCCAAACCAGCATCTCCAAGAGCCTTAACCGGTTAAATGGCAAAACACAGCAGGGTCCCCACCAGCAGGGTCCGATCCCAGGAAAATCCAATAGCGGGACCTCATGCCACAGGCATCACCACACTTGCAGAGCCCATAGAAGATTTTGCACTGTTTTTTTTTTTTTGAGTTTCCTCCCCTCTTTGCTGACACAAGCACCGCAGGACCCGAATAACCAGCACACCGTGCCTTTGCACCCTACCTGCCCGCGTCTCCAGGGGTTTCCCCCGCTCTCGTCGCCACCAACCGTGAGTTCCCTTGGGATGCTTGGGATGGGAGGAGGCTCACCAGCAGCTTAAACCCATTACTGGTCTGATGTCACACCTTACAAGGATCAAGAAAGGCAAACGGCTTTATCACCCCTAATTGACGTGAACTCGCAGACCTCTCCCTCCCCCCCGGATGCAGCGAGAGGTTCCTGAAGAAACTGAGAAGGTCATTTTTCCCAGAAAATACTCCCTTCACCTTCCAGCCTCCCCCATACCTCCCACGTTAATTTAGACCAAATTAAGCTCCGGCTACACCTGGCTCCCTCCTGGCAGCCCTGGCTGGATGGGGGCTGCGGGGCGTCCCGGGGGGAGGCAGGTGAGCAGGATCCAGGCGGATGCGGATCCCTTAACCATCACCTGGGTGTCACCAGGAGGGTGCCAGACCACCCCCTCCCCGGCAATGGGATCCCCAGGGATCCATGTCAGGCAACACAACCCTGGCTGGGTCTGCACGGGGTGCTGGGAGGAGGGAATCGGGGTTCAGGATGGGATCTTGCGGGAAAGACGAGGCTCTAAGTAGCTGGGAGGCTTTTCTGCTCAGTTGGGATTTTTACCGGAAAGAAGATAACGTCTGTGAGCTTTTCTAGGGGGAAAAAACCCACCCGGTGATGAAGACAAGACTGTTTGGTTTTACTGCTCCATAAATCAGCCGTCGGGCCCCCAGCCCGGGGATCGCCCCGGGTAAATCATCACCTCCCCTCAAACAAAGCCCAGCACCGGCACGAGTGGGAACGGGAGGAAACATTAGCCCATTTTCCATCCCCGCTCACCCCCCGCTCCCCCTGGGGAGAAGGATTTAGGTTTTCGGTGAAAGTCACTGCACACACGTATAATTCCAGTTTTTAGCAGCTGACACTTCCCCTGCTTTCCATCAGCTGCAAACTCTCTGGTTCCCAACAAAAGGAAGAAAAAAAAATAAATAAAAGCTGCTGTAAAAACAGCCGTGTTCTGCGGAGATTTGGGGTGAAATGGAAACCCAGCTTCCTGTTTACCCAAAAAACAAACAGGAGAGGGAACATTTTTGATTATTTTTAAGCCAGTCCATCCTCGAACGCTGCCTTTGTGCCAACCGCCTCGGGCTGGGCAGACGTGGGGCAGGGCTGGAGGAGAGCCGGAGGGAAAAATCTGCTGGAAAGAGCCCGTCCCGGTCCCTTCAGGAACCCAGCTCCGCCATCGCTCCCACGACCCTGCAGAAACGCTGTTTCCCCGTGACACGAGCAAGGCACGGCAGGCAACAGCTGGGGTGTCTCAGCTTTTACCTCTTACCTCCCGCTGCTCCCAATTCCAGGTCCCCAGCCCGGGGTTTGCGGTTGCGCGTGTTCCTGACTTGGCAGCAGCAGTGGTGCGTGCCCCGGTGCCTCACTGAGTGCGTTGCCTTCACCGTGCCCAAAAATCACCTGTAAAACCCGTCCAAGGACAGAGAAAACTACCCCAGGAGCTCCTTGAGGCATGGTGACACATTAGCCCTGGTTCCAGGAAAGTCTTGGAGAAACCAGTTCCACAGGTGCATTTTCCCAAGCCTGGGGAGCGAAGGAATGGGGCAGCATCCCGTCAGGAATGCAGTGGGACCAACGCAGCATCCCAAAGGATGCGCTCGCGCTGGGCACCAGCTCTGGGCTGCCACGGGCTCAAAAGTCACGCTACGGATAAATGTCCCTGCCGTGTCCCGTCGGACACCGCGGAGCCGCAGTGGAAGCCAAGCGCCCAGCCCCTCTCCCAAATTTCTGCTGCCTGCACCACCCTCCAGAGCGACACAGCCATTTTCTGTATTTTCAGGCTTGTGGACCCATTTTCCAGCACGGGCGGGGTGCAGGAACCCATCGTCCCCTCCACGCTGAGCCCTGCCACCGGCTCGTCCCCGGCTGCCACCATCCCCTTTCCGCAGGCCAGGGCGGCTGCAGCTCCCATCCCCTCCGTGGCCTTTCCCGGGGATCCATATCGGATCAATACGCATCTAGTCAGGAGGTGAAAGGTGGACACATTAAAAGACACTTAGTAAACACCATCCGCAGGGCTGGTGAGAAGGTGAAGGCAAGAAATCATCGTGAAACAGCCCCTGGAAGACACATAACAGCAGAGAGCCGTGCCCAGGAGCCAATAAATCTCCAGCCGTGGGTCTGAGCTCTGGAGGGATCAGCTTTGGATCGAGCGGGGCAGCATCTGAAGGCAGTGAATGTCATTTTCCTTTTTTTCCTTTTTTCCAGGTTTTTTTTTTTTTGGGCGCAGGAACGGAGCAGTGGGGATGCACTTGGGAGCCTGGGGAGATTTTTTCTGCCTCCAAAAGCATCTCCAGTATTGAAATGATTTAAACCGGGATCTTGGAGGTGGCAGGAAACAACCCTGGGAAACCTCAGCGCCAGTTCGCAGTCCTTTAGACCCTGGTACTGCAGTTGGGGCCAGGAGCAATCTCCCCAAACCCGCTCATGGGTGCAAAACAGCAAGGCGCAGGGCCAAAAGGAGAGGGAATCTGAGGGGAAAGTCTGGGAGGTGTTTGGGATGCGTGGTAGGACATGTGGAAATCACAGAATCAAAGAATCTTCAGGTTGGAAGAGACCTCCAACATCATCACCCAACTGTTAACCCACCACCACCATGCCCACTAAACCATGTCCTGAAGTTATTTTGCTGGATTTTTCCCTTCAATGGATGAGTGAGGAGGCAGGACAGACAAGCTCCCGGCGCACTGACGGCCTGCCGCCCCTTCTGTCTGCCCAAAACCCAGCCCCTTTTTGCCGCCATCCGCCATGTGATGGGAGCAGAGAGGCTACGGCGGCACCTGCGCCCACGGGCCGCCCAAATCCTGGTTGACTCCTCCTCGTGAGATCACAGGGATCCACGTCCAGAGCATCAGCACCTGATAAAAACAGGGATCCTCACTCAAGCCAGGATTAACTCGGTCAAGTGGGAGGCATCACAGATTTGATAAAATGCTCCTTCCAGCCCCGCTTCGGGCAGCAGGATTTCCAGCCTCGGCTAGCGGCATCCATCCATCTGGGAAATTTATTTCCTAGAGACTTACAGGAAATGGTTGGGATCAATTCAGACCCGATTATCACACCAGTCACCCGAGAGCAGTGTGAAGAGAAAACTTTCCTCCCTCCGCCACAGCAGGAGGAGAGACGGTAAAAAGGAGCGTGCTACCCCCGGCGGGGCTCGCGGAGATCCTTGAAGATGCCCAGATATTTCCAGCAAGGAGCTTAAGTCCTCAAAAGCAATAAAACATCACTGGGGAGCAGCCCAGGGTTTTCCCTTCGGAAACTTTGGCCTTGCCAAGAGGCAGACTGGCTTCCCAAACCCACGGAAACACCTCCGCGCCTGTGCAGGAGGTAGCGTCAAACACAACCTGCCTCACCGAGAGCTCCCGGGGGAGGCGCCGACACGGCCTTCGGTCCCAGCAGCTGCGTCGGCATCCGGAGAGTGCACCGGAGCCGATCTGCTCCATCCATCCACGCCCTCGTCACAGCGACTGCAACTCACTAACACGAATATCGCCTTTCTTCTTGGCGGAATCCCCAGCCTGGTGGGGGGGGTGGCAGGTAAATACAGGGACAGGACGGATGGGACAACAATGTGGGAAAGTCCAATCTGTGAAGCACAACGTACGTGTGCCGTACATCCTCGGAGGAGGAGCGACGGGGCATCCCACTCAGCCGTGCAAGATGGCAAAACGCTCTGCGCTGGTGCCCGCTCGCCTCCGACGCGACGGGCTGAGGCGAAGCTCCGCAGAGCCGGCCCCTCCTGATGGCCGCGGGAAGAGTTAACGCAGATGTTGGGAGGCAAAAATGGAAGAGAGGATCAGCAATAAATCCTGGCCGCCCCTGACGGGGAGCAGAGCAATAAGACAGATGAGAGGAAGCAACCCAGACCTCTGCTTCCAGCGACAAACAGGAAAATAACAGCAAAACAGAACCGGGCAGCGGCAAAGCCGCCCGCACGGCTGCTGGGGGCACGAGGCCACCGGGCCACGCTCGCACACGCCTTTGGGACACGACCCTTTCGCTTTGGCCTTCTGGGGCGGCGCAACAACCAGAAACAAGCACGGATCCCACGCTGTGATGGCAACCCCCGGAAAAGTGAGAGTCCCTGAGGGATCATTTGCTACCATGGACCAACCAGAGATCCTCAGAAGATGCGAGAGAGAAATCTATATCCTCCCGGCACAGCCTCCTCCCGTCTTTGCCCTCTGGGCTTTGGTTTCCTCCAGTATTTTCCTTGTTTTGCAGTGTCTGATAAGACCCAGCCGTCTGCTCCCACTTTGGCACCCGGAATGCCCGAGGTTTATTCTAACAGGGGATAAAAGGGAATTAAAAGGAGCAAAAAGACTCGGAAGAGTTGAATAAATGATAAGTTAATAACAAAAAAAAATAAATCATAACCACAACCTGTGTCAGGGTGGGATCTTTTGCATCATTCCCTGGAAAAATGCAATGATGCTAAAGGTTTTTTGGCACCGGATCCCAAAAGCTTGCGCCGAGCAGAAGCCGCTTTCTCCAAACGCTTTAGAAAGCGTTAAACGAGGCGGCAGGGCCACGTTTGTACGGGATTACGAGCGCGTAACACCTTTGGGTCGTCTGCAAAGCAAGCCAACGCGCGGAGATCTGCTCCGGATCCCTGCTGCGGCCCACGCGAGACGAAGGGTGACCCGCGGGGAGAAGGCAGCTCGTGGGAGCTGTTTTTCCATGGTTTTAATCCCCAGGGAAAGCAGCCCTGGGCCAGAGCTTCCCATGGAGAGGATGAGGAGATGCTGCTCTCCCGGAGCCACCGGCCTCGCGCTGAGGAGGCGTTGAGCCCAATCCGTTCTGTCCCCGTATCACGTTCGCGCTCACCCCATGCCCAGGACAGCTGGACTGGGCTTCGCCACCCCAGCGAGGCTTCTCCGCTCGCGCGCCGCTCCCACCTGCCCGCGTGGCATCGCAATTAGCCGCGGCAGCAACGGCTGTGATGTCAGAGTGGGAGGATTACGGCTTCAAAAGGAAGAATAAGCGGTAGGAACAAAGGACATCCTTCTCCCAACACAAGGGATGCCCGAACGTGCGGGTAACGCTGCTAATTAAGGAACGGCGAAGGCGCTGGCAGCGCTCCCAGCCACCGACGCTGTGGTCACCCCACTGACAACCCCAGCTTTGGGCAAGGACCACCCAGTGCCGGGGCCTCCGGGAGCCACTCGAGATGCCTGGCCAGTCTCTCGGCACGGCTTTACGCTGGATCCAACCACCAGCAGCTCTCATGGAGCCTCTGGAAGCAGAGAGCACCCAGAGACACCCAACAGGGCCAAGCTACCCGCCGAGCAGCCCCACAGCCCGTCTCGTTCCGAGTCCGCTCTCGTGTGTCAAAGGGAAAAATCACAGCGGCGCAGACAGGGGCAGAGCCAGGGCTCCCAGACGATGGCTTCATCTTGAGCAAGCAACTGGAGCTCGGCCTCTCCTCCAGGACCCGCGCTGCGAGCGCGAGGCACAGCCAAGCCTCCGAGCACTCGTGTAAACACGCGGTTCCTCCAGGAAAGCCAGTAACTCACATGACCCCCGCTATTTATTTTTGTAAGAGCATTTCTTCCACCCTGGCACTGCAGATTCTGCTTTTGACACCCACGTGGAGACCAAAAGGCAGGAACTGGTGGTGTTTAGCCTCACCGTGCCCGGGGTCCCTGGCTGGGGTCGGTCTGCCTGTGCGGGCGGGACACTGAACGCGGAGGGATGGGAATCCTATAAATACCCTTGATTATTCCCTACAGCATCCCGCGTGCCTTCCCCAGCCCTGGTATTTGCTTCTCCTGGTCCCAACCTCCCGAAGGCGTTGGGGCTCCCACCCTTCCACAGCCCACCACGAGGTCGGGAGGCTCAGGGGGGCTTCGGAGGAGCGCTGAGCGTTTCGCCGCCAAGGCGTGTTATTCTTGGCCCCCTCGGCGAAGGCAGGAGGGGAATCTGCCGCCCACAGAAACCGAGACTTGGAAGACAGGCTGATGGCAGGAGCAGACGCTGGGAACCGAACGGCTTGAAATCACAGAACATCTGGCTGGGAGCAGCCATGGCCAGCCGGGCACGGTGGCCAAACGCCAGCCCAGCTCGCCGGAGCACTCCCGCGGCCCCACGGAGCAGCTCGGCATCCTGCAGGCAGCCGGCCCCGCGGCACGGTGCTCGCTTTGCGCTCTCCCAAGGGCTGCGAGAGTGAAGCGGTCGCTGCCGGGAACAAGCTGGGTTCTGTTAGCGGAGCCCCGGGACCAGCATGCTCTCCGTCCACTGTTTCCTGGCAAGTGCTCGGCTCCCATCAGGAATCATTCAGCAAAAAGGCAGGGCTGTCCCCGGACACTTTCCTTGTAAAATCACACCGAGAGGAACATCACATCTGTTATCCCGAGCTGGCATCGTGTTCGATCACATAAATACCAAGCCATCCCACTTTGCAACACCCCTTCTCCCAAACCCCCCATCCCCTGGGGAGGGGCTCACGAAGCTGCAACAGCAGAAGCGTGGGGAGGGATCGGTCCCCACGTGGTCGGTGTCACCCAGCTGCGCCTAAGCGGGCGATGGGGGGGCACTCACCTTGGGGGGTATTTCCAGACCCACCTATTCCCAAATGCTCGGAGTGGAAAGCACCTCTCTCTCTCCCCCTGGTTCCCAGAAAGGCTTTTTTGGCTGGGAAGGAAATGGTTGCATGTGCTCAGCCCCAGCGGGAGCCAAGCCTCGATATTTGGCTCGGTGAGAAGGTCACAAGAGGCGACCCGCTCGCCTTCCTCCAGCCAAGGGGGGCTGAAAACCCTGGCCCCATCCAGACACACGCGAGGGAGGCAGCCACTCAGGACCCCCACAGCTGAGCCAAGATGCCCACCGAGCCCCACACCATGCCTGGCAGCACGCAGGGGTCTGGGAGAGCTGCCAACGGTGGTCACCGTCCTGAGCAACGAGGGGTGCTGGCCCTCGGCCGGCCAAACCGCCAGGCATCTGGCTTCACTTCCCGCCGAGCGCTCCAGACTGAGCAAAGACAGACAAGAAAGGATAAAGCCATCAATTGAGGCGGGCGCCTTGCCCCGGCCCTTGCCCCTCAGCACGGGGGCACAGCCAGCCCTTGACTCGCATCTCCAGACCCCTCAAAGGGCTCTTTGTCTCCCACCAGCTCTGTCCCGCTTGCCCGGGCCGGGGGGCAGCGATGTTAGCCCACCCGTGGGGCTGCCACCAGACCTGGGGACAGCGGGGCAGGAGCGGCGTGCGCCCAGGGTCGCTCCGCAGACGCCCCTGCAGCACGTCTCCCATGGGGCAACGAAGCCCCTGGGCAGCTCTGCTCGCCCACACCGGGCTTGAACCCCTTCAGAGGGGGCTTCGGAGGGGCCCGTCGCCCTTGCACGGGAAAGACGTGCTCCCCGGCTCGGAGCCGATATCGGAGCCCTGTCACCCCCACGTTTGGGGCCACGCAGCCCAGACCCCCCCCCACGCCAGCTCGCTCCGGCCGCCGACCCGAGAGCTGATCCCTCCGAAGGAACCTGTGGCTCTCACACCCCCAGCCTGCGATTTATTTAATTGATCTTTGGATAAAGTCCTACATCTATTTCCCATTTCCCTGGGAGGTTTGGATTTTTATTTTTTTCTTCCCCCCGCTTTGGCATCAGCTGCGCTCTCCCTGCAGGGACGGAGAGGAGGGGGAGCGCAGCCAGAATCGGATTGCAACCTTCACACGTTTCCAGGCTTTCGGAGCTGCGTTTCCCACCAAGAAAGCTGGAAAGCTCAGTCTGTCAGGCCACCTAAACAGAAACACATGGCCGCAGCTCGCCTCGCCAGCCAGCAGCATAAAATAAAGCGAGGGAGAAATGTGAGGGGTTAGCAGAGCCAGCCGGGACACGGGCAATTTGGTGGCTCTCCCAAAGAAGAGGAGATGAAAGATGTTCAGAGCTGGAAAAAGAGAAGAGGAATTTGAAACCTCCAGGCAGAGAGGATAGGGATGCCAGACAAGAGCCCTGCCTGAGGGGATGGGGATGAGCAGGGCTGAGCCATGCATCCAGGGGGAAATTCACTGAGATTTCCATCGAAACGGGAGCTCCGTGGGCTGCACAGCTGAACGCACCATGCCAGCAGGAGGAAAGAAAAAAAAAAAAAAAAAAAAATCCCACAGAAGCACTTAAAATATTTGCATTAAATACCCAACAAGCCTATCAGGATTAATAGCATTACAGTAAATTCCAGACAAATTAATAACCATTAGGCCGGCGCGTAAAAGCACTCCTGGAGCTGGCTGGCCTAAGCCTCCCTGTAAATCACCGCGCTATCGGCAGCCGGTCCTCTGTTCGCAAACCAAGAGCTCCTTTCGCCAGCGGTGCCTCCCCACAAATAAAACCACCCAGACAGCGTCACGTGTCAGCACCACGGGTCCTGAGCGTGAAGTGCCTCTTCCCATTATCCCAAAGAAAAGCGACCAAGATTCCAAGAAAGATTGCACACCACTTTTTTTTTTTTGGCTTATAGCACTTCTTGTGATCCAAAACAGCGGGATGAAAGGTGTTTGGGAGCTCAGCTCTTGCCTGTTTGCTGTTACACACAGCACCCCGGGAGGGAGAGGGATGCTTTGGGGTTAAGGGAGCACTGGGGAGGATGCATCTGATTTCCAGCTGCCATTAATTCGCTGCATGATCTTACCCAATTAATCCCCCACCCTGGCTCAGTTCCCTCCCCTTTCCCACCCAGCAAAGCAATTTGGCATCCAGGGATTTGCAGCCGGGCCATCCCATCCCGTCGGCTGCACACAGCCGGCCCTGGCTCGCGCGGGACAGGAGGGTTTGGCTCTGCTGCTGCCATCGACGGTGTGAACCCCATCAGCCTCAGCGCCCGGAAAGTAGAAAAGGTGAGGAAAAAGCTTCGCAGAGCCGTAAAAGATGAGCAGAAGTGGGTGACGGGGGGGCGGATGGGGAGAATTAGCATCTCCGACGCAATTACATCACCTCATTTCCCAACCACCTTGACAACGTTGACCTCTACCATGTTCGGTCCCTGAGATTAATTACCTGGGTTAATCACAGCTGTAATAACTGGCTTGGCATGACGACACTGTCTCATCCTGCAGGCCTGCTTCTCACCTGGAAAAACGATTCCTGACTTTTCCCTCCTCATTCAACCAGGCTAGGGTGGAGGAAGCTCCTGCCTTCCCAGAAAGCTGCTTTTCAGCCAGGATTTCCCTACTTTTTTTTCATGTAATTGTGGTTTTTTTACCCTGCCCTCCTGCCACGGGTAGCTCATCACCCACAAAACCCGCCGCTCCTCCCCCAGCAGGATCTCACGGGATCACCGCTATTTCTGTCGGCATAGCCGGTGTTTCGCCCTGCCCGCGTAGAGCGAAGAAATCACCGAGCCCTGATTTCCCACCAAAGGGCTGGTCGACACTCAGCCAGATGTTTTCTATAAATAACAAAATAAGGAGCACACAAGCTGCAGAAATAGGGAAAGCAAATCCAATTAGGTTGGAAAAATTCTTTGCCAGGCTTGCAGAAGGTCTGCGGTTAATCATCTTGCGGAGTGCATCTGTATTGAAATAACGGAGAGATTTCAGGTCCATTTCAGCCTCTCCGCCGGGGTAAAACCTGCCCAGGGGGGCAGGGAAACGCGTTCCCGTCCTTATCTCTTTGTCCACTTTAGAAATGTGAAAATCTGAGCCAAAAAAGGGGATTTGCCAAGGGAAGAAAGCAAAAAGAGCTTTGGAGTTTGCTTGATTTTCTATATGAGCGATCGATTTTTCTCCCCCCGCTGTCTCGATTTTGGCTCGGGATGCGGGGCTCCCCCGGGGCCGGGCTGCAGGGTAGGTTTCACTTAAACGGACAATTTGTTGCTTTAACTTGCTAAAACCTCAAAAGCCGCAACAGGGCTCGGGTGTACAAGCTGTTTCTTTCCAGGCTCAGGTCAAGCGACAGCCGGCGGCGCGGACCCTGCCGGGTTCTCCGGGCAGCTGCGGTGCTGGCAGTGGCTTACGCCGACGAACAGCCACCCGTGATTTTCGGTGTTTGAGGTGGGCCAGCCCCAGACCTCTTGGAATCCGCCCCAATCCCCCTGCGCAGAAGCTTTTAATCCAGCAGCAAAAGCCTAGCCGAGCCGCAGCAGTGGGATGCTCAAGTGAAGCAAATTCAGCCTCCAGACATGGTTTTGTTCCTAAATCAGAGCAGAAATTAATCGGCAACTAGTTGGAACTAAACAATGATTTAAAAAAAAAAAAAAAAAAAAAAAAAC
>WHYT01013929.1:0-36438 GCA_009806455.1 Tetrax tetrax | reverse complement strand
CGGGCCGGGGGCTTCCTGAAACGGCAACTTTTAAATTTACTTTAAAGACACCGTTCCCAGCTCGGCTCAAGGGCTTCAGCCCACTCTCAGCCACCGCAGGCCCAGGCGAGCGGCTCCTCTTCTGCTGCCGGAGCTGGGGTGCTGGGTGCGAGCCCCAGCCCCAGCGCGCAGGCCCCGACCCCCCTCGCCGTGCTTCAGCTGCCTCAGGGCGCCACGTACAATCGTGGCAGAACGCAGGTAATCATAGAACGGTTTGAGTTGGAAGGGGCCTTTAAAGCCCATCCAGTCCAACCCCGTGCAAAGAGCAGGGACATCTCCAACCGGACCAGGTTGCTCAGAGCCCCGGCCAACCTGGCCTGGAATGTTTCCAGGGATGGGGCATCCACTGCCTCTCTGGGAAACCTGGGCCAGGGTTCTACCACCCTCAGTGTAAAAAATTTATTCTATCCCGTCTGAATCTACCTCCTTCTAGTTTAAAACAATTACCCCTCGTCCTATCACTACGGGCTCAGCTGAAGAGTTTCTCCGCACCTTTCCTGCAGCCCCCTTTAGGTACTGGAAGGCCTCTCCAAGGTCTCCCCAGAGCCTCCTCTTCTCCAGGCTGAACAGCCCCAGCTCTCTCAGCCTGGCCTCACAGCAGAGCTGCTCCAGCCCTCTGATCATCTTCATGGCCTCCTCTGGACCCTCTCCAACAGCTCCACGGCCTTCTGCTGTTGGGGGCTCCAGAGCTGGACGCAGCGCTGCAGGTGGGGTCTCAGCAGAGCGGAGCAGAGGGGCAGAATCCCCTCCCTCGCCCTGCTGCCCACGCTGCTGGGGATGCAGCCCAGGATACGCGTTATGCCCTGAACGGGGTTACACGAGATGCTAGTGAAAAAAAAGGGTTGAAGGTGTCAGCGTATAGAGTATTAAAAGCAGTGCTTCCCGCTCCGGGAGTAGTTAAGGAAGGCAAATAGCATCCTGAGACCTATTGATAGAAGACTAAAACACATCCATGGAAATCATTATGGGATTGTAGAAAAGAGCGGCAAGGCCATACCTGGAGAATTGAAACAGATTAAAGAGAGGCTTTTGAATACAAATGAAAAAGGTATAGAAGAGGGTAACTAGGATAATAAACAGCCTTATGGATTAGATCTAAGTGGAGACGTTAGAAAATTAGGTTTGCATTTATTAAAAAAAAAGAGGAGGATTAAGGGTTGATACGACCGGAAAACCACGTGTGGGGACTGGAGAAGCTGGTGCCGAAGGACCCTTCTGAAACAGTCGGCACCAAAACCCCGAAAGGGCACAAACTGAAAATGAGCAATGTGTTAAGGGAATTCAGGGAAGGTCTTTCTACTCACTCCAGCCAGTGCGTAGAGAGATGGCCAAAGAAGCTGAAGTTGGGACCTGCTCAGAAGTTAATCGGGTTGCTTGAAGGACCTGGTATTTGAGGGTGTAAACACCGGCTGAATAACAGCTGGGCCCACGTGGCTGCCTTCCATCCAGAAAGCAACCGCTTGGCTCTGTGGTGACCAAGTGAGCTTCAATACACTCAACTTGTTGGCAGGTTTCTGCCGTTATTGGCTGAGGTTCATCGGGGAGAAGAAAAAGATATGTTGCAATCCTCCACCAGCCGTTGTCACTATGGTAATGAGAGGAGGTCATTGTTCCCGCACCCGTTGGGGCTGCTAAAATGTAATTTTAGCAGCAAAGTGCACAGTCTGTGTGTGAAAGCAGGCTGGTGGCGAGGCTCTTTATCCAAAGCGTGGCTTTTTTTCTTTGCGGTATTTTTCTTCCTTTGTATTTAACTTGGAAAAGGCATCCAAAGACAAATGTTAACCGTGACTGATTACAATTCTATTGATGGGGGAGGCAGCAATTTAAAGGCGAATATCGGAATATGGAAGAATGGCTGGTAATAATATAGTAAGGACAAACTATTCTTTAATTGTCCTGCAGGTTGTTTTACATCTTTGTTGTGCAGAAACTGGAACTTTTAGGGTGCCAGTGATAAAGTACTTTGCTGTGATATGGTAGGGCAAGCTCACAACAGCCTTTATCTTATTGAATAACTACCAGCGTTTCAAAGGCCAGGATTACAGACACACTTTATGTCGGCACAAACGCTTTGGAGAGTGCATTTACATTTTTCTTCTGTAAGCAGAAAGCTGTTAATTCAGGAGATTTGACTCCCCCTTCCTCACCAGGCATAACCCAGGGGGCCGAGCAAGAAAAGGGGGACATGCAGACCCTGGGGTTTTTTTATTTTGTTGCAGCCAGGCAGATATTTTTTAGCTGTTTTCCTCTGTGCTCTGGAAGTTGAAAGTTGTCCAAACCCAAGTTAGATTCACCTCACTGCAGAGCAACACGCAGCGACCCTCCAGGCTTTCTCAAAGCCTTGAGGATGGGCTCAACAGCAATAAAAAAGAAGTATTGCTTAGGAAAAAAAGCCACACTCAGGCAAGTGGAAAGCTTTTGAAAGATGGCCTTGTGCTACACATATTGATTTATTAAAAAAAAAAAAAAATATCCCTGGAACTTGTAGCACGAGAGCATACTCTAGTGGCAACTGAGCAAAGAAAGCTCTCATGGTTTGCGCAGTGTCTTCATCTGAGGCACTTCCCACCCATCAACTGGAGGCTTGTTCTCCCCTCCTGCTCCCTGCTCCTCACAGGGAATACCCAAGGCAGGCAGAGAAAATAAACAGGAACTTCTAAAGTAATTTAAAAACAGAGCTTGAGAACATATCTCCCTACACAAAATGGCTGTGTACTTAGAGAGTTGAGTTTTCACCAGGCTCTGTTGCAGCTTTTCTCCTGAGAGACAGTTTAGAGGAGGCAGGAGATAGGAAAAGGGGGAATAATACTTAAAGCAAATTCTGTTCACCCATGGCAGTGTCATTACAAACTTGAATGAGCACAGTTATTGCAAATAAATAAAAACAATAGACCAGAACCAGTTTTACATAAGAAAATACTGAAATACTGTTCAATTAGGCCTAAGCTTTAGTTAAACCTTTTCTTTTGCCCATCAGGTGATAAGGTTAATACAGAAAGCACTCAACTGCTGTACTTGTGTAACAACAGTCAGCATCCATTTAATGAACTTGCGTGTATACACATTTAGCAAAGCTTCAATATTTTCAGCGCCGGGCTGGCGCAGAATTTTAATGGCAAAGTAGCCAACTCAGCCTTCATCGTAAACAAGATCCCCGTGTAAGGAAAGCAGGTCCTCATGGGGACCATTAACAATACAAATAAGCGCCGCTTTTGTATTTAAAACAAGAAGTTTGGCAGTATCTCCGTGGACGATATGTGCCTGCAAAGCAAGAAAAGGAAGATTACACTACTTTAGTAGTGTAATTCTTAAGCTGCTTGAATAAGCTGCATTTTATGACTTCTTGGGTGGGGTTTTTTTTTTTGGAGGGAGGGAGAAGACCGGGTTCATATCCTACATTTATAGCAACATGACTGCAGTAGCTAGACATGGTGCAGAGGGGACTTCCAAGTGGAATAAAGTGGAATAAACGCGCACTTGGGCCAACGAGCATCACTCTGGTCCTGCTCATGGAGCTCTCACTGCCCCATCCTGCAAGTGCTGCCTGTTGTCTATCATGGGGAAGGGGACCCAGGGGTGGTTGTGGTCAGAGCTCTGGGAAAACTGGGGGGCTCGGATCCATGGGAAAACAGACTTGGTTCCACCACTCACAGGACAGCTTGTTCTTTATTTTAAGAATCAGTTTTGTTCTGTTCCCCAAATAAAAAAAAATAGACTGAACTTATTTCCCTGTGCGGATCTTGTTTCCCATGATTTTGCAACTTTGTAAGACAGGCTTTATTGTCTTCCAGACCTCTGGTCCCTGCCTCCACCAGTATTAGCGGCCTTCCAGCTGATTTTCTGACACACTGAGCAGTCACAGATCCCATTTGTCTCAGCTGGTTTTCCCAGAACTCTGACAATCAGCTCAGTGTTTTCACACCTGATTTCCTTAAACTAATATTATTTATTTATCCGCATGCCTTACTGGCAGACTCGGGTCTGGTGTCTGATCTGCGCAGTGACTCCACAGTTGTGTTAGAAACTGTCATCTTCTCACAAGTCCAGCTCATGCACCGCATGAGGGCCCCGTTCCCTTCATCCCCAGACTCCTGAATTACTCTGTGATTAGTATTTGCAAGAAGGGAACACCTTTTACCACCGCAAAACACATTTAAATGCTTTCCATCCTTTTTTTTTAATTACAGGTGCAGAACATCAGTTGCCATCTTGTGCCTTGGTGGCCAAACTCACAACCTGACCCAAGAAATACCCAAACACAGCATGTAGCCGAAGACCTGCAACAGCAGACAGTGCTTCAGGGATCTCCATTGGTTCAAACTCTCCTTTCTTCACCTGTGTTTGCAGTTCCAGTAGAACTCATCAGATGATAACTCATCTAGGTAAGAATTTTTCACGTTAACATCCAGTCCTCTCTGTTTCATTCCTATTTATTAAGCTGTGATCAGATTGTATCAGCTGAGGGTCATGCTCAGGGAATTTGAGCAAAGGATGAGCGTCAAGCAGGACAAGAATTGCACCCTCCAAAATCACTGTCCTTACCTGGGCTTACTGGTATTTTCCTACCTGGGCCTGCCATATCTTCATTGCGTTCTTGCATTGAACAAATCCCTAATGTTACTACTGGTGGTGAAGCTACCACAGATTGTCATCTAGTTGGAAACTCCAACTCTAGTTGGAAGCTCCAGAGTCAGTTCAAAAATCTGTGTTCTCCCATAAGCTCGTTGTATTGGTCTCATTATGGTAAGGCTACGGTAGGAACCTTTTCTCCTCCGCGCAGTTCTGGGGAGATGAGGTTACTGGCCAGGACTGTGATGTGTTGATACAGGGCCAAAATTAACTTGGGAAGATACTGAACAACAGCAGGTAGTGTAGAAGAGCAGGAGAGAAGGTGATCTGAGATGCGCTTCAGCCAAAGACTTTCTTCTTTTCATCAATAGACTGCTCCACAAAGAAGAGTTTCATGCCCCGACACCAGGCATGTGCCTTCGTGGGAGGAAGGCAGTGAGAAGCCTTCTACGTACACAGGGCTAGGGCTGTGCTTATAACTGGTCCCTGGAGACATGTAGCCCTGCCTGCTCCTACAGTTGCAAGTTAGAGCTGCTGCAGCTTTGAACTCTGAGGAAACCACGCTGCTAAACCCTCCCGAGAAGGGAATTGCAAGGGACTCCCATTTTCCCCATATACAAGCAGCCCTGCTGATGTGAGGTCTGTTAGAGGTGTGTCTGCATGCAGGACATGCCATTTTTGGCATAGTTTGTGTTACCTGGAGAGGTCTAATGTAATAAATCCAAATTTTGGAGAGAGAGGGCTGCAGGGTTAGCCCATGGGCAAGATTTTCAGTTTATTAGACTGAGTGGGCTCGTTTGCTTTTCCTAGACTGACTGGGGCAGATCTCTGGCTCGGCCCTCTTAGTCCTTGCACGAGTGGGTGACAGTCCTAGAGATGGTATTTTTATTGCACAGGGACAAAGCACAATAATTTTTCTCTTACCTTCTCAGTAATGGCTGAATCGGTTTAAGCATAAGTCTCCCATAAAATTCAGGCTGGGACAATGAGATTCTCCATAGCTTCAAAAAACAAGCTTTTGCCAAACCTTCCCCGTGTTTCCTTCGGTACGCTGGTGGCTGAGAGGAGTACGTTCGAGCTCAGCAGCTGCATATCTATGAGTGGCAGCAGCATCCCCACAGTTCTGACCAACCTCTGCCCTCTGTACATGCTCTTCCAAGCGAAGTCCTGAACGTGCTCCATGCACTTGTTTCAAGATACGTACAGGTCCTGCAGTTGTTCTCCTTAGAGGTCAGGAAGAACAAAACCAGAATGAAGGTATTTTGGCTCCATCTCCATTTCCTGTAGAAGGCCAGGCTAGGAAACAGATTAAATGGATTACATTAAATCCAGATTAAATCCTGGCGTATACTCAGGCATGACTTGCCCATTCACATTGCCAGTTGCTCAGTGCCCATGTGGCCAGAGCATTGCAGGAGTAGTCCGCGTTCAAGCTAACTGCCTTGTGGAAGATGTTGTAGAAAGGACCCCAAATTCAATTTATCTGCTGGACCACCGCTGTGGGATGTCACCGCAAGGAGCTGAGGCCCAATAGCAAAAGACCAGATGAGGGAAGCACATTTTGCCCAAAATGTCTACATCACAACTAAGGGCACAACAGAGCACATGTTAAAACACAGCCCAATCCCGGGTCTCTCCTGGTGTGCCCCAAAGCTCGCTTCAAGTTTGCATCTGAACATCAGCTGGTAGGTAACCTTACAGAATGGCCATTAGGTGGTCTGGGGTATGGGCCCAGGATCAAGTACAACCTAGATCATAGGTGCTGTCTGAGCTTTTCCTGCTGAGACTGAAGCTGAGGGATGCACCAATTTTTATATTTCAAGTTCTCAAGACTTTAGAAAACACCAGCATAAAACTTCAGTATGCCACTCTAGGGCATGGATGTTACAACAACCTTTACCCAAATGTCTGTGGTTGGGTTTTGTTATTTTGTTCCACACATCATGCCTCATTTGATACCTAGTGATTTGGAAATAAATCAGGGATCATTTTCATAATCAAGAAGAGCTGTTAAAGATGCTGGAGGCTTTCGGGTGGCTGAGACAGGGGCAGCAGACTGTGCAAATGAAAGGGGGACTGAAGTCAGAGTCCCAGTAAATTGTCATGTGAATGAGGCTTTCCAGAGAGTCAGAGAGGGAAGTGGGACAGTTGGACTGATCCCATTAAGACAACAAACTTCCAATCTGGCACTGCCTAATCTTGGATTTGAGGTAGAGTGATCTTGCACTGAGCATCTTTTTAACACCAAATAGCTGTTGACAATCACATGAAAACAACATTTAACATAAAGCAAGAAACCAAGGTCTTTGCAGAATATAATGATGTTTCCTAAAACCGTTATTTCAAAGATCAATAAAAAGAAATAATATGTACATAGGGCAGTTCTTGAGACCTTCAAAACTTTAATGTTACGTTATCTGAAGGGGAATGGCTTCTACACCTTTGTTCTCCTCTGTCTTGCATCTAAGAGCCCAAGAGAAGGTGACTGCAGTGTTACACGGTCAGTAGTCACTACAAAGTCTGCTTTCACGTTAATGTGCCTGATGTTGCCCCCACTTATAACGTACAAGCCTCAGACTTCTCTTCCTCTGTTTTCGGTGGCCCGCTGTTTTCAGGCTCCTCAAGCCAAAATGAGAAAAATGCATCTCATTTTCCAAAGGCCAGAACTGCTCGTGCAGAAAATAGCTAAGTGCTAGGGACTGAGCTCTGCTTCTGCCTTCAATGAGATAAATCCAGCATCCCTCGCTGCCTTCAGCTGATTTACTCCCCATTCGGTGTAACCGAAAGCAGAATTTGCCTCTTGCTGTTTTTCCATGGCATTAAGGCCTTTAAAGAAAATCCTACAAAAAGATTTAGGCACAAACAAAATCTCCTGCTTTCCACAAATCTGTCTGAACTTACACTGCGAAAGGAAACACAGAGGAACTGAAGCCTCTTGCGAGGGACGAGGGACTCTCTAGCAGGGTCAGCTGTGCATATATTTACACATGATATTAGCAGGAAAAAACCACAAAATGGGTGCATTATGACCCAAGGCAGTCCAAATGTTCTGTGCTATCATTACTGCTGGGGTGAAAGGCGTTGCCAGTTGGTGACTTGATAAGCATGATGAGCTAATGAGCAACAGCTTAATCAGCACAGATAATTCTTCTGCAGGATGTGAGATAATTACACCCCTTTTTCTGATTTTTAGGAACCTTGTGGATTTTTTCCACTCATAAATGTGAGATAATGCTGCACAACTTGACCTTCCTTAACAAAGCTTTTGCAGAAAGCAGTGTAATATCAACTGATTGTTCATTAATATAGCAATCAGCTTATCTAGGCTAGTTTTTTGTCCACTGCAGGTGACCAACTGGAAAGAACACCAGGCAAACTGCAAGGAGAACCTTTAAAATTCATTTAATTTTTTGTACACACGGATAAAACCCATCAGGTTCTGACTTTAACCACTAAACCAGGCTTTAACTACTAAACCAGGACATAGTTTAGTAGGCATGGTGGTGTTAGGTTGACGGTTGGACTTGATGATCTTGAAGGTCTTTTCCAACCTTAAAGATTCTATGATTCTATTCAGGGAGTCACTCCTGTTATTTTCTGAGAGACACCAAGGGCAGGACAGAGGCAACTGCAGGGTCTCGTCTTTCATCTTCCCAGGAAGGACCCAGCTCCACAGCACTTCTGGGGAAAGAAGATGCCCGCTAAACGCTGTAAGCCTTGCATAACCCATCCCTTTCCTTGGCATTTCCTTCCCCTGCCCTGGCCAAAAATCTCACCTCTGAGAGGCTGCCAGTAGGGCCCTCTGAAGCAGCTGTTTTGCCTAGAGGCAGACAGCCCCTCGGAGTTAAAAAAGGCCATAGCAGAGCAGGAGGAAGGCAGGACAGTCTGTGGACGCCAGGGTGGCCGCCTTGAACCGCCACATTAGTCCTGCACTCCAGACAAGATGTGTCAGAAGGCCAGATTGGAGGGTGGGGGACATCCTGTCTCCCACCTCCTTTGGCTCGCTTGAATGTCTCCTGTCTTGGGCTGGCTGGAATTAAAATAAAGAGTCAGGACCATGCGCTGCCAAATTCCCTCGGTTGCGGTCAAATAGGAATGGCTGCCCATCTCCACCCCTCGCTCATTTGTTTGTGCCTGTAATAACTGGATTTCCCAGCTGGTTTCCCAGCCCAGGACCTGCTTAACTCCAGTGAGCAAACACGAGTAGGGGAATTCAGTCCAAGCAGGCAGGTGCAGTGGCTGGATAGCTTGTGGATTTCCCTTCTGCCGCGAAACAACAGTTACCGCACATATGTTGCAAAGATAAGCCTTGTTTGCCGTCGGGAGAGGAAAAGCCAGAGGCTCGCCACAATTTGGGAGTCTTGCCGTTGAAGAGATGTGAGAACGAAAGGTACTTCTGAAAATAAGGGGGGCTTCTCTCTCAGCAGCTGAGGGATAAAAGACAAAGCGTTTTGGCTCCAACTTCTTGCAAACAAGGAGCGCATCTGCCCTGGAGATAGCGGGTGCAGAGTTACATCTGTGTCCAGCACTGACAGGAGCATTTCTGGAGTGTTAGGCTCAGGTTAGGCTTCCCAAGGAGACTTGTTAAAACGTAGGGCAGGTCTAAAAATTGCTGTAAGCACCAGTAGGGGTGCAAAAAACCCGTTTGCAGTTCCATTTAGCAATCTTCAGCTTAGCAGAGAGGAGGGTAGGCAGTAACTTGACCATGGTCTGTAGGCACCCCATGAGGAGAAGATTTCTGACACTGGAAGGCTGATTAATTGAGCGGACAAAGTTGAAGTGAGCCTGAAGTGCTAAAAGCTGCAATTAGATAAACTACACCTGGACATAAGGTGAGTGGTCCTGAGGAAAGGGAATTAAATGTTGGAGAAATTTGCCTGGGGTGGCAGATCCTAGTTGACTCTTCTGTGTGGTGATGGACACAAACACCACTTTTTCCTCTTGGTGTTCCTTGTGTCTTTTCTAGCTCCCTTTTGTCTTTTCCAGGGGATATAGGGGACACTAGGGCTTGAGATGACTGAAACCATAGATGGAGACAGTGACAATAACAGACAGCAGCCCAACAGAAGGTCCAGGCCAACGTGGTTCAGCATTTACCTGCTAGGATACTCCACTTCCCAGACCAGCTGGGAAGACTTAGCTTTCCACTAAAGCATTTGCTGTAAGAATGGAGACTCCAGATTTCTTCCCCTGTCCCATGAAAAGTTTCTGAGGGACTAAGACAGGGAGAGTGGTCCATCCCTATATGTAACAGATGATCTGTACATATGACCAGTGCCACCAGCAGCACTGGCCTTATTCAACTCGATAAAGCAGCATCTGCTCCTGAGGTCCATGGAGCTCCAGGAGGCCAAGGCTGGGAGGAGAGCAAGACCTCCTGTTTCTAACAGCCTCTAATCCCTGCCCTCCATAATCAGTTTTAAAATGCCCATCAAATCTTCCCTCTGCCTCTAATTGAAAAAGTGATGTCAGCAGTAATCTGCTGCCCCAATTTATCTCCATGTATTTGGGCAGTTTGGGCTAATGCATTGTTTCATAAACATATGTTTTAGCGCAGCCACGCGCGCGCACACAAAGAGAAAGCTCTGAACGCGCTGCACTAGTTATGGAGACTAATGCCTTAAATATTACTTTTAATACTAATGTCAGATTATTAAAAACATAATCCATTCTCCTGATTGGACCTAATGTAAGCAGGAGGATAAGAGGGCTTCTATCCATGCATTAACACATTTCATGGAGTGTAAAGCCACTTTCTTCCTCTTAAAACATAAGGTCAGAAACTAATAGAATCTGTACTTCAAGTGGGTTTTTAAAACATATTACATGGAAAGTTTAGTGAAAGTTAATCTGTCGATAAGTGTCAGCTGAAGCTGTGTGGGTAAACAAGAAATAAATGTAATTCACATGCAGTTTTTTTCCTGTTAAAAACCTATCTGTGCACTTTAAAACATTTATGTTTAAATAGAACAGAGTCCAGCACTAAGAAGCACTCAGCTCAAAGCAGCTTTATGTAAATGTGTCGTAAGGGACTAAAATAAAGTAAGCTACCCAAATCTCCCAAAGATAAAGGGAGAAGGGCTCTGACCCCGCGTGAATTCTCCCCTCATTCTGACCACGTGCCGTTCCTGGGCTTCATTCCCTTTCCCCCTTCTCGTGCGCCTCTCCGTGGCAGTGTTCCCCATTTCCCTCTGGGCTCCCCTCCACATCTGCTTCGCGTCAGGCCAGCGCTGAGGCTCAGGGATGGTTTGGCAGTGGTGGGGCAGCGTTCTTGGCACCCTGGTCCTGACCAGTGGGTCTGTCACCTCTCCATCACACTCAGCCTCTGCCAGCCTCCTCCGTGCCAACCTTAGGACCTCCTCAACTGCACATTCCTACTGTGGCAGGCCGGGTTGTTTCAAAAACCAGCCCCTTTCTCCCATTTCTTTTGCCTAACCTTTGGAGAGCAATTTGGAAAGTCCAAACTGGGCGCTGAAGGAAGGAGAATATCCACAAAGGGCTGATTTTTGCACAGAACCCGTAAATTTGGCGAAACTATCATTTTAAAGCAGTCTCAGCTCTCCAGCCTCGGTGGAGGCCAGGCAGCTGACCCTGCTGCAACTCATTTAATTGCTTATCTGGAGGTTTTGGGGGGCTGGCAGGCAATTCAGAAAGCAGGCTTTGGAGCACAGAGCCAGGGGTGATGGTCCTCCCCGGGGGAAGGCACGCAGCTGGCTGCCCAGTTTTGCCTCCTCTTTACTCTGACAGCACATTTTCTGGGGTGCTCCACCACCACCCTGTTTAAAATAGGAACCTTTTGGTTCCCCTAAAATGGAACTAAGAGTTGCAGCGGGGGTTGCCAGCTGCCAAGGGAGGGAGACGAGAGGGCAGCGGGAGAAGCAGGAGGTGGAAGCTTGCTCTGGCAGGCACCAGGACTTGGCCCCCCTGCTCCCAGCCACATGCCAGAGATTTAAGCTTCATAAACAGGCTCCAGCCACCAGGAAGAGATGGATGACATATGGATTTCATACATTCAGCAAATGAAAGAAAAGCTCTCTACGGCTGCATGGGATTAGCAGAATTATGTGCTGTTCCTTATAGCAGGGGTCCTGGAGGAGGGTTGCATCACTGAGAGGGCGGTGAGGGCATACGTTCAAATCTTTGCACCATCACTACAAGTCATTTAGGGTTATACTTATCTCAGTGGTGTTGGAGAGGGCAGGAGGCGTAGGGAGGACATTGCATGGCTGGAGAAAGCCTTCAGGATGGGGACCTGGAGGAAGTTCAAGTCCAAGTGGGTCCAGACCCTGCCTGTAACAGAGACGAGCAATTCCTCTCCTTGTCTGTCTTTCTAGTGGCACACGTTGCAACTGGTCTTTCAGGCAGGTGCCCACAGGTAGCTGGTACGTGGCACGGGTCCCTGACTGCAGCACAGGGATACTGGCAGCATGGCAGCTGTGTGGTGCTGTGTGCCTGGCCATGTGGCCTCTTTTCCATTGCCAAAATGAAGGTGGTGCCTTGTGAGGAAAGGCAAAGTGTTGGCTTGTGTGGCTGCAAGCTGTCCTGGGACTCAGAGAATCTCCCTGGTTCGTTCTTTCTTAGGATCCCACTGTCCCATCCCTACGGAGCGTCACACAGCAGCACGGGGAGGTGACTCTCCACGCACATGGATGAGGCCAGAAGCTGTATGGTTGCAGCGAAGGGGATGAAGGTCCACCCAGGCTGGCACAGCCTGCTTCACTCAGGGCTTAAATAGGCTGCCTAGAGCCTGGAGAAGAAATAATGGTGCAGAGTATTGGAGGAAGGGACAGATAGATAAGAACAGGTGTCAAAAGTTTGACTTTCATTCAGTTCCAGGGAAATGTTGAACTAAACAATTTGGCATTTCCCACCCTATCATGCGATTTAGGCAACACTTGGTAGTATGGAAATAAGTTGCTGATGCTGCTTTCAACCCAGCAGGCTTGGGCTGCTAAAGGTCCTTTGGCCAACTGATCTAGTACCACCAAAATCAAACAGCAGGACTTCTTCCACTCAAGAGCTTCAGTTACCAGACAAAAACCTTTTACTTTCAGGTATCCTCTGGTCGTGAATGTTAACCCTGTCAAGCATCATGCACCAGTTCATGAGGAAAGTCACTAAAGAAGGAAGAAAAAAAAAAGGAAAAAAAAAAGCTAGGATGCTGGATAGCAATCCCCAGCCATCACCTGGCCATGTCATTTTGGTAAAACAATAAGACAGCACTATGAAGAAAATGAAAATTGGTTTGTGAGTCTGACGGTGATACAGAGCAGGAGGGAGCTGCTATCTAAACCCTTTATGTGGCTTGTGTCCTTAGCAGAAGCTGAGCACGCCTCGGGGGATCAAAAATCCCTCCAAATGGGAACTCCTTGGCCATCTATAAGGCTATGATTTTGTCATGGCAGCCACAGGATTTGAATTAACTCCCTGAAATCTTCCAAATGGATGGAGAAATACCTCTAAGTCGGCACATTCTTTCTTTCATTTCCAAAAGATGGTGTGGTGCCATGAGCTGATGGCAATTCAAATCAGGAGAGATATCACTCAGCAAGGAATTAGCTCTTGTAGCAGTGCCTGTGGCCAGGACACGCAGCCCAGTGAGGACGTGGGGAGAGTGGGGGAACGTAACCGAGGTCAGAAGGAGATGTGGAAAATTTGAGCGAGAGCTCGCCTTGGGCAGAGCAACGCTGCGGCAACAGCAGGTCAGCGACAGCGCTGGCTCTTAGCACAGGTTAAACCCAAATCGGAGCTCACAAAGGGGCGGTGGCTGGTCTGGCATTGCCAGATGGGCAAAATACCGTGGATGGATAAGATAAAACACAAGAGCTCTAAAAGTTTTGAGGAAAACAGGGGTAAAAAAAGCAACTTGAGGCTGCTGGATGCTTCTCCCAGCATTCCCCAGTCTTTCAGCAGTGACGAGTACTTGGTGTGAGTCAGACCAAGCCGCTTAACCTCATGCTGGTGTCTGCTTTTCAGCATTCGAAAATTTTGGCCAAATTCAGATTCAAACCGCGTTTGGCCAAATTCAGAGACTTTCCCAGGCTCGATTTCCAATTAAGTACTTGAAACCCTCTTGAACCCTGCAGCCACTGGAGCGATGCCATTCCCGCTGTGGCCGCTGCCCTCTGAGACACCGATCGGTAGCCGTCAGCAGTGCTCTGGTGACACAGTGATGGGTATGAACTCGCAGATGGCAGCTCCAGCTCGGGGTCACACCTCCACCGGGTTCTCCGCAGAGTAAATTAGCACCTCATCGCACTGTTAGTGAAAGATGTAGCTGTCTGTCCATGTGTGTGTGGCTCAGATGGGTGTTCATGACGGGTATTTTACTATTTAGAAGTACCTGTAAGCCAAGTGCCTCATTTGGTATCATTCCAGAGCTTTTCCTTTCTCCTCTTATCTCCTCCATGACATAAGCTAAAATTTACTACTCTAAACCTGGAGTCGTATTGTCTGCTGGAAACTCCTTTCTTCTTTACATCTAAGTGTCTCTTAAACAGCTTCACCAGTGTGGCAGGGAACTGCGGGAGTTCTGGGTGCCAAGACAACATCAGAACCTCCATGTCTCCCTCATCTTTCAGCAAGATCTCCCCTATTCCCACACAGCCCAAATGGAGTGAAGATTTCCTTTAGGAGAGCAGGATAAGGGAAGACAACAGCTTTGTGTATCATTTTTTTATTTCAGCAAGAGCTTCACAGCAAAGGCATGAAGCGAGGGCATGGTGGGACTTGTCATCCTCACAACAGAGCATCCCATCCCTAGGTGGGCAGAGCGGGGCTAGGCTGGTGGTGAGATGCCCTGAAGGAACATATTGCCCCTCTGAAGGGAAAGCAAGGGGTTACACGATGATGGATAAAACCGTGTCTGGCTCCTGGGCGGCCAAGGGCATAGGAGTCGTTGTGCAGAAGGGAAGACTCAGCACTTGGCCGTTCTGGGAAGACCAACAACAGCTTGGCCATGTTTGAACCCTTTAATCCACACCATTTTAACTTACAGGCCACAGGGAGGAGCTGATTAAAATATGTTTTCATTGCAATGTAGGTAAGTCCATTGAAACATCACCCTCTTACTCAAGGACCATCTCTTGAATTCCTCATTTAGTTTGTGTTTAAGCGTTTCTTTGCTTGCCTCTTGTTCGGTTTGGCTTCCTGGCTGTTGCATCAATTAATGTGTATAATTCTGTAGAGACTTGGCTGAAGGATTAATCAGAGTAGTCTGATGGAAACCATGACTGATAGATGAATGACCAACAGGAGGCCAAGGTGGTGGTACAGGAGAAACTGTCCCACAAATGGCCAAGAGGGATGGGGAGGAAGGGAGATCCCTCTGCCGAGGGCAGATGACCCCATGTCTTGTGCAAGGAGGTGAGTGTAAGGTAATAAATACATTTTTGTTTTGACTTCCATGTAAAAGGAGAGTCAGGAACTGTGTAAGCCTTGTACTTGTGCAAGAGCAGACATGTTAACACCTGTGGCAGCATGTCAGGACCAGGTCCTGTAAACAGGGAGGCTGGCTACGTCATTACATTCTCCCCGAGCCTGCGGCTGGTATTTAGGAGACAAGACTTGCGTTGGGCTCTCTGGACAGTACATTCACCAGCCTGGAGATCTCTGAGATGCACCACTGGGACCTTCCACGGAGGCAGCCCAGTGGCTGCACTGTACTTCCCAGGAGTATGGCAGTTGGCCCCAACTGCTGCGTTGTCCCCAGAGCCAATTCACCCTTCACTTGTGTTCCTTCAGAAGCTCCCTCACCATGTCACTCACCTTCCACAACCATGGCCTCCTCTAGCAGACACCTAGATCCTACCAGCTTTCACGACCCAACTCTCCAACTTATCTTTCCTGCTTGGAAGGTCTTCCCCATCTGCCCCTCCCACAGTAGGAGTGAAAAGAAGAGAAGCAAAGACACTACCCATGAGAGGAGGCAATTTTGGAAGGCTGTCAGATGCGGCAGAAGGTGGACATGGCATTAAGGAGCAGTCTGTGTGACTGTCACACCACTAAATTATAGCAACTCATTTGCACATGGCGTAGGGATGGAGGCAGCTTGTGTATCAAGCATGGGAGCAGCACGCTGGACAATACAAGGGGAAGAGGCTAAAAATCACCTGAAAACACAGGCAGCTGAAATTTAAAACATTAACGAATTTGGCAATGACTCCTGTTTAGCAGATCAGTGAGTACTGAAACAAAATGGGGCCAGAAGCTAATTGTATGGAAATATTTCTATTTGCACATTTCACTGGAAGGCAAAGCGGAGAGTATAACTAATATATCTCCACAACTGACAGGAATATTAAGTTTTCTGTCGTCTTGCTGCCACGGCTACCTTTCTCAGCATGCATTCTGTCCTAGTTCCTATTAAGGTGAGAGAAGAATCAAACTCATTAATTGTCTGCATTTTAGATACGATAAGAATTTAGTGGTTGGTGTTAATTAAACTACAAAACAACTCCTCTTGCTGCGGTGTGCATTCCAAGTTGGAGCAATTAATTCACTCACTTAAACTGATCAAGATTTAATTACCATCACTCTGTGCAATTACTCCATAATTAAAGTAATTTGGTTCATTCCACTCGCTGACAGTGTCATTGAACAGCCATTCATAGTACCAAAAGAAGTGATAATTAACTTAAAGAACAGCTCAAGGCAGTTTTACACAGACTTTTAGTTATTCCTTAGCATACCTATATGGGAGAAAGAAGCCTCTCACATAATACAGGTGCTTCCCTAGTAAAGGATTTCAGATATTTTGTGTTCTTTTTTTTTTTTTTTTCAGCCAGCACACTGTAGCAAACCCAATTTTTGGGTAGTTGTCTCCAGACAACATGCCGTTTCACACAGGCAAGCACACTAAAAGCTGGATCCCTTCAGCAGTACAGACATTCCCTGCCTGTTCCTGGAGAATCCTCATTAGGAAAGGAACAAAATCCTCAAGAAAAAGCTCCCTCCACCGAGATAATGCTGCCAGCTCCTAAGAGCTTATCGAGTAGCTTGTGACAGAGCAAGTCCCCGGTTGCTGGGACCAAGGGAGGGTAGGGGAGTCTCAGGGTTTTTAATGATCAAAGTTCTTAGTCCTCAGGTTTGTTGACAATAGCTTGAAAGCTTAGTGTAAACATACTCCAAAAACTGAGACATGTGAAGTCAAGTTAAAAAACAAAAGCATGTGACTGAAGGTTGGATGAGGCTCAAGGCCAGGCTGGATGAGGCTCTGAGCAAACTGATCTGGTTGGAGATGTCCCTGCTCCTTGCCGGGGGTTGGACTGGATGGCCTTTGAAGGTCCCTTCCAACCCAAACCACTCTGTGATTCTATGATTCTATGAAGCTAATCTCGTGTTTGCAGAGTGGTGGAGTCTGGCTCAAGATTTGTTTTTTAACCTGGAGAGTTGGAGATACTACAAATAAAACCTGGTGGCTTTAGAGCTCACCAAGAGCATCTCCATGAAACCTGGCCTGTTGCTGTTACTGTCTATCAGCCCACCTGCTTCCCCCTTCAGCATCTCCACCTCCCACGGGATGTCAATACTGACAGCAGCTACAGGCACAGGCTGTTGGGGTGCTTCACCGGCTGCCCTTGGCTCTGTCGCAGGAACATTGCTGGTGAACCCATTGCAAGGGTTGAATCGGTTACTCAACATATTTTCAGTGGGCACTACAGTAGATGCCTGCTTTAGCTTGTGTAAGGCACTGAACTTAGAAAAAATGCAAGGCTGGAGCACTCAGGAATATTTTCGTATATACCAATGTCATGTTTAAAGTAATGTATCCAGTCTTGGTGTTCATGGCACGTGTATTCAGAACTCAATTTTGTGCTTATTTTATTCTAGGAAACAATTTTGCTGGTAGAATTATTCCTCAAGAATTGGAAGAGGATATTGCTGCCTGTTTTCAGAAAAGGGCGCTTGTACTCAAGTACAAAGCCGCTACAAGAAAACTCTGTGCTGAGCCACCTTCTAAGAGGTCAGGCTTATTAGCTCAGCCTAATCTTTCCCCAGTAACCTTGTAAAATGCTCATGCTAAGCTCTCTGCAGGATGGACAGAGAAAGAGGCAGACAGATCCATCTGTCCTCACTTTTGAAGGATGCTGGGGCTAGCGTGGCAAAGACAACCTTCAACAGATTGCCCACCCGTTTCAAAATTAAACCTTCTCAGCCCACACAGAGAAATTCAAAACATGACCTGTCACAACCATTTGGACATGAGGTATGCAATACTTGTGCTGATTTTTTTTTTCCTCACCACAAAAGTGATATTAATCTGGAGAATCGTCGCTAACAAGTGGAAGAAGCACGCTAGCTATTCAGGGAGCCGTTCATGAGTATCAAATCAGTTGCTGGTATCAGCCTTTGCCAGGCTCTCTACTGTCTCCATCCGGGCAGACAGACAGGATAGATGTCACTTAATTTGAGCTATATGAGAATTAGGGGTCCAGTTTTTGTTAAAAGTAGAGATTTTCTCTCCTGGAAAGAGAGAAACACCTCTGGAGAGCATCCCCTGCCATTCAGAGTGGGGTTTAAGGTAGCTGGGGTGTGTCATCTCCTTGAAAAGCCCATCTTTCCTCACCAGCATCATGGGGAAGCCAGACCAACTTGAAGTGACCGAGATGAATCCTCCTCAGAAATCCAACATGAGACCTCCTCAGAAAGCTGAGCCGTGTCACAAATTATTCCTACACCTGCAGCATCCATACAGCAGAGCCTTTTGGTTGGGATCCCAAATGCTTGTTAGCCTTCTGTGACTCAGCAGTGGCTAAGTTAATGTCAGCTCTACCCAGGGGAAAATCTTCAATATTTCTGTTTACTTAAAAAGAAAGAAAAAAAATCCCAAACATTATTTTTAAGCTCCTGAAAGAGTATTACAAAAGAATGAAGGGGAAGAAAAAAAAAGACTGTGTAAAGATTGCTTACCGGAGTCTTTTGACGATAGTCAGCTACACAACAGAAATAGGTGGACATTAATTCATGCTAACCTTGCACACCTAAATACCATTAATTCATCAAAACTAATAACATTAATTCCTTCAAAAATGAGATTAAAGACAGGCACCCCTTGCAGTCATAATCTGTGGCTGATGACACTCAAATGAAACCTCCAGTATACAAAGCTACCAGCAGAGCTTGCAGAATCTCATAAATTGCAGCTGGCAATACGTAAATCCTCAAGACAATATACATTATTTTCCAAGGAGCAGATGTCTGCACACCAATCACCAGGCAAAAAGGAAAGCAAAGCCGTGGAACTGCTCTCCCAACACAGGAGTTGTTGTCAGAGAAGCACGATGCCGCTCGGACCAATGCTCACCTAAATCTGTCAAGCCAGAGCAGGATTTAGGGCACACATCCCAGGAACCACATTTGTTTTAAATTTGCAAACCCAGCTAGGAGAAACAAAGCGTAACTCGGAGCTGGAGATGCCCTGATCTTCTAGCTGTACATGACCTTGGGTACACCACCTATCCTCGCTGGTGGAGATTTGAAGAGCTGGAAAAGGTCTTTAGCAGGACCTGCTGGTGCCTCTGATGGGTGCTGAGATGGCCTTAGGGTGAAGAAGGGCTCAACTACACAATGCTTTCTTCCCAGGGCTGCATCCAAAGGCAGCTGTACGTCAGCTAAAAGCTTTCTGTTCAATTTCAGTGGGTTGGGGCCGTTGGCCTGGCGGTGGATTGCCCAGTGGCACTCTCTGCGGGCAGGCTTGGTGGTGATGGGTGAGAAATATTCAATAAGGTTAGCGCAACTCCTCCGTCTCAAAGCAAATGAAAATCTGAGAGTTCACCTCCTGTACACAGGGGCACAGAGTTAGCACCAGGATTTGGATCTCTCTGCTCACTTTCCATGTCTTGTCCTCGGCCTCGTCCTGTCCCCAGAGGCGTGGAGGAATGAGGATGCTCCGCAGCCAGCTGCCACGCCCTCCCTCTCCCTTTCTCCCTGCTTTGCTTACTCCTTGGGGGAGATGTCCCTTTGCGTTTGTCAAGGAAAATGCTGACCAGGGCTCAATGTGGACTTGGGTGATGGGAGAGCCCCTTGTCTGCTCCCGAAATATCCTTTTGCTGCTGTTACTACTGGTATTTCAAGGGCGTGTATCTGCTCCCAGTGCCTGGCTGAGCATCACCAGTGTCCCATTTAGCTAAGGCCACCAGTGTGACATTGCCACCGTCGCACAGCTTTTCTGTTCTACCTGTTGTTCCCATTGCATTTTTCTTTTCTCCCAGACTCAGGCAGAGGGTTCCACCTGCATCCAGCAGCATGGGCTACTGGACCACAGCCTTTGCCCTAGGGCCGTGTTTGCCTGTGACAGCAATGGGGACCGCTGCCCACAGGGGGACCCCGACCTCCGGGTGCCGGACCCACAGCTGTATGCTACCTACAACTGCATCTGCACTGGTCTAGGACTTTCCCTGACTCCACCTGAAAATAACAGAGTTGTGGGCAGGCCTGGGAGGGCGTTCACAATCTTGCAAATTCACCCATTTCTATGTATTGCACTCAGAGGTCACCAGTCTACAGATGATGGCCAGGCTGAGAGCAAGATCACCTACTGCCGCTGGCCACAGAGACCCAGAGATGTTTGCAGGAGGCAAGCTGCTTGCACCACCGGCTTGCCCGGCAGCGCTACCCAGGGCTTGTGAAGGACAGTGGCTGCTACCACCGACCTTTTGAAGCAGCGCTGATACATCCAAAACACCGGAGGTATTATTTCAGATTAAGCCCAGATTAAACCCATTTAATTTTAACTCGGATTAAGCCCCTATTTAGAACCTGGCCCTGTTTCCGATGCAGCTGGGCTAAGCCCCCCCCATCAAAGGGCTGCGAATCACCACAGCCGGGTGTTGGGTGCCACCCAGCCTCTCCCCCCATCCTCTTAACACAGACCAGTTATAACACTCAGTTTCTAAAATCAGGCTTGGCTTGTGAAAACTCATTTAAGAGTAGAGCCACACGTGGCTTTTGTGATGGGGGTTTAATGCTTCGTGGCTTCAGGAGGGACCCCAACGCCTGCTGCAGTCCACGGGGGCTTCGGGCAGACGTGAGCACGAAGGAGCTGCACCGGTTTAATCTCTAAATAACGATGAAAGTGCAAGTGTGCACATTACTCCAAATGAATGTATCACCCACACATGCTACGCTCTCTGCATATTTAATTACACAGTGCTTTCTCCTTCCCTGCTTTTTAAGAAACACTCCACAATCCATCAGTACCTTTCAAAGAATAACTGGTTTCAATGAAATTTAGGGAAAGAAGTGTTTTGGACCTGTTCAGACTAGCTGGAAAACAGCAGTGGGGAAAACACAATCAATCTCACTCATTTTTTATTCCTATTTGTGTTACCAGGGCATCCAAAAAGTCCAAGTCCAGACCAGAACCGGCTGTGCAAGAAGATATACAACCCTCAAGACAAGAAAAAATAATCTCTATATCTGAGATGTAATGGTGAAGTGCAGGACGTGAGGGATGCACGTGAGTACGTGCAGTGAAAGAACAAGGTGCTTTTTCTTTGATGGAGAGCTACAAGTCTTCAAGGTTTCCTAAAAACCAGGTGCCACAGCAAAGGCAGGCTCTGCAGCGCTTGGTTTTTTATTTGGTAGGTTTCTGGAGTAGCTCTTATTCTGACTTGCCCAGCCCAGCCTTCCTCCTCACCCTGGGTTGTGATATTAGATGACTGTGCGATGTGTTTTCACTTCCTATTGACTGGTTGTGTACTTCCCTCCCGCTAATCCCTTGTTAATGGACACTTTCTTTGAGCCAGCTGAGATCTGAGTTATGTCGTCTTTGTGCTTCTTGCAGGTTTTATTGCTTGGATATCTTTGTTTTCATTATTTTGAGATTTGGGGATTTTGTCTCTTTCCTTCGGATTGATTCGCGCGGTTAGAGACGGGCTGGCCTCCCACGGCTCCTGTTTGCGTTTGATCCGGCAGCGATGGGAGAGCAGCTTCTCAGCAGCAAGTAGTGCAGTCCCACACTTCGGCCGCCAAAGCCAAGAGAAGACCCCACTTTTGGCTTTCGCTGGAAAGCGCCCCTTGCTTGCAAAGCAAAAAATAAAGCATTTCCGATGCTCCCTTCACTGAACTGGGCTTTGCTTGCAGGGAGGTGGCAGCTTGAGCGTGCAGGAGGGGGGAGCCCCACAGCTCTGGCCCAAGGATGCTGGGGGATCCTGAGAGCTTCTAAAATGTGGAGCCCAAGGCTGATGGAGCATGTCTGGATGCAAGTTGTCATGATGTGGGGAAGCCAACGGTGACATCGCTGGAGATGGTACCCGTGGAGGTGAGGATACACGTGCACAGCAGGTTCAAGGACACTCTGACCTTCAGAGGAAGGAAAAAGCACAGCCCATGGGGCCGAGAGGAAGGATGGAGAGCCCGGACAGAGTTGCCTGGCAGTGGGATGGAGCAGGGTCCCTTTTCTAGGAGGGACGTGGGATCTGCTGGGCAAATCCAGCATTGTGGTGGAGGGCAAGGACAGGCTCTGGTGGAAAAGCAGAGAGGTGGAGATCCAGCAAAGCCACCGGCAGAAGGGAAGCACACAACTGAAGGTTCAGTTTTACCAATCAGCATTTCTCTTTCTGACACAGCCCCAGGCAAGAAGCAGAGCTATACGGCCATTTTTTCACGTATATGTAGTTTAGGCCCGTCATCCTTAGCTGGTCCCTGGAGAGCTGAGGCTGCACTCAGGGACCAGACAGGCCACCGAGAGCAGGTGGGAACCGAAGCAGCGTTGCATTGAGTTTTCAAGACAAGGCAGGAAGGTGTTTTCTGGTGCAGAAATCAGAAACCTGCCCACAGCTTCAGGAGATGAGAGAAAAATTAAAACTCTGAGAGTTCGGCAGAATGGACATGGTTTGTAGGTGAGTTTCTCAGTCAGGGCAGTCTGGTGCTGGTCATGGTGGAGCTGTGACTATGATGTCCCCGGAGCTGAAGACACACTGTTTTCAGACCGGGAACTGCTTCCTGCCAGTGCCAGAGCCCAGCAAAGTCCTGGCATGTTCATTGTCCCCACTTTGTCTTCTTAGTGCCCTCTCCTCAAAAAATCAAACCTGATATTTTGATGCTTCCTGATAAAAGTTACATCTGTCAAAATGACCTTTTGGTTAAACAGCAATAGCTGGCATTAATCCTATTATTTCATCATGATTATTATTTTTTTTTTATCCATGCAATGCAGCTGCCATTTCATCTTGCACTAAGTGAATTGAAGTTCTCAGCTGGGGCACGCCACGCTCTCAGATGTGTGAAACGCTGATAGCCGCAACATGAATCACCACTCCTTTTGCCTCCTGGGACCTCACACTTGACTCCAAGTGTACATTGTGATAGTCAGAAAAGTCAGCTCAGCATCAAGAAAAAATAATCTCTTTCCAGATTGTGGATTCATCGGATGAAGTTCATAGTTATCTTTTGGGGTGCGCCCAGCTACTTGCAGCTGGGCAAGGTGAGGACATTTGTTAAATTCTGCAAAAGGAAGAAATGTGATAGAATTGCTGATGTCTTAAAAGAAATAACGAATATAAGACAGTCCTACTCCAAGACTGATTTTAAGGCAGGTAAAGGTGAGGGCTAAAGCGTTTTAAATCCATTCCAACAAAGTCCTTAAGCACATGCTTTAAGGCAAGCAGAGGAATAATGCCGTTGACTCAAAGCGGTTGTTTATCTGGTTATATTTATGAGGGTGCTTAAGTGCTTTGCTGGATCACAGCGTCAGGTGTGAGAGGCCAAACACCCTGCTCGTACGTTGGTAATGGCCTCAGCACGCACGACCACGCTGGGGTGAGCTACTCACAAGCTTCAAGGGGAGATGCACCCAAAGGAAGGTTCATCTGTGACAGAGTTAATTATAAGGACAGCACAGCCTGAATAGATGGTCTGGGGAGGTGGTGAGGTCTCACAGGAGGTCTTTATGAGCCAGTTAGACAAACATCGGTCTGGTTTAGAGATCGTTGGTCCCACCTGAGGGCCACACGTGGATTAGGTGGGTTTTTGATGTCCCTCCTAGCCTTACTGTTGGTTTCTGTGCAAGGGAAGGGCTGGATTCACAGGAGGTGGTCGTGCTGAGCTGGTCCTACCTCTATGCTGCACTCACCATGGATAGACATGGGCATGGACGTGGGGATGAGCACGGACATGAGCAATTAAGTTAGGTCTGAGGGTCTGAGTCACCATAGGGGCCCTCTGGGACCCACCTGACAGTGGGTGCGTGGTAGCGGTGGGTGGCACCCATGCGTGAAATGTCCCAGTCCATTCAATGAAGAAGTGACCAAAGCAATTCCCTTCCTCAGAGCTTCCCAAGGACCTCATTTCCAGAGAGTTCAGCCAACACAGCAAGTTCCTTCTCTTGCAACCCTGCAGCTGGACTCCAGACAAACCAAGGCTGAAGTTTTCTCCAGGACCAGGATGACACTCCCAGAAGAGGACGAGCCTTAGAGAATCCCTCTGTATTTAGGAGACGGTGTTGGACGGTGCCTACTTCTTCTGCAACTCTTCATTTGTCCTTTACAAGGTTCTGTGATTTAAGAACGTGTGTTAAATCTTCTGCAACAATCAATTCAAATATACAAGTTTGGCTATTCAAATTACTTTTCCAAAAGTACTTTAAAATGCATTAAGTTATTAATTGCCTGCTGGCACTTTAATCAAACGGGAAAATTGACATAGCCAGAGGCATGTATTTTTGTGGAAAGGAAATTTATTTAAGAAGAAACAGCGGCTCTTACTGCTTAATTTAAACTGAGAAAACTGTGGAAAATCAACTGCTATGGAAAATTAATAAAACATTTCCAGCTGCAAACAGTGACTAATTGTACAAGATGAAGACTGCCTGGAATTAATAACTTGCAATCTTCTGTGTGAAGAACCCCCTACCAGTTCAATTTACTGGGAGATTAAATTACTTCTAAGTTTGCCATATTAAAACAGAACATGAATAAAATGTTAGTGAAAGCACATCTATTATTTACTGTCTGTGATATGGATATAATTATTTCCAAACAACCACAATGTGACGTGACTGGCAATATTTAAATTATTTGCTAGCGAATGTAGTTATGCCACCTCGGTTCCTATAAAAGGAGCCCAAATGGGTTTTTACAGATGACATATTCCTGCCACAGGGAATTATCTCCCCATCCTCTGTTCCATGGTGCCCAGCATCCCCATCTCAATGCTCTTTTAGCACCACCACCACCGTACTCCTTCCACTGTCCCGTGTCGTATGAACTCCCTGTCTGCTTCATTTTGCTTGATTTTTGTATTTTTTCTGCCTTTTTAAAGTTCACCGCACTGAATACCTGGTGCAAACAAGAACTTTGATGGTGGTAGAGCAAAATCAGGAGACTGTTTTCCCTGTGTGCAAGGGCTCCTTGCTGAAGCCGTCACAGAAAGCTCACCTGTGGAGCTGGCAAACCCACTCTTGCTTTTTCAAAGCGTGCCAAGTTCGCGAGCCCGCTTCAAGGGAGCAGAAAATATGAAGGTGAAAAAGAAACAAATCAAGGCAAGAGGTTATTGGCTAAAACCCAAACAAAACCCAGCAGGATTTCAAAGCAACCCAAAAAGGAGATGGAGGTGGTAGAGCCACTGAGGATGGAGGAGTTGCCAGCCCTTGGGGACACTCGCTGGGATGCCAGGCTGATGTGGTTGCCCACATCCCCACTGCCTTGCCGTGAGATGCAAAACACTTCCAGGACCTTAGCTTAAAATTGAGACTCCTAAAAAGACCCCAAAATACAAAGTGTTGCAGAGAGGGAGCATGGGAGGACTTTAATGTGCTGTAGGGTGTCAGTCCTTGCCCCTCTGCTTTGAGAAGACAAGGGAGAAGGACAGTGTAGCAACATCTTCATTTTAGAGAGGGGAAACTGAGGCATTGAACAGTCCATCGCTGGACATCAGGCTGGGTCACTGTGCTGGGCATCTTGCAGTCACAGCCCCAGCAGAGAGACCTGCTCCGTGTCCCTCTCTATCCAGCTGGCCAACTGAAGGATGCCCAAACTGATACTCCAGCAAAGCCTCCCACCTGCTCAAGGGTGTAAGGACATGTCAAAGTGCTCTCAGAAAGCAATAAAAAGGGATGAGAGCAATGGAGCTGGACAAACCCCAGCTGGAATCACTCAACAACTCATTCAAATAGAAATAAATTATTTAACATAAAATGGAATTGTCTTTAAAGCTTTGCACAGCCATTACTACGAGGTGAAACACTGGCACAGGTTGCCCAGAGAGGTGGTGGATGCCCCATCCCTGGAAACATCCCAGGCCAGGTTGGCCGGGGCTGTGAGCAACCTGATCTGGTTGGAGATGTCCCTGCTCCGTGCAGGGGGGTTGGACTGGATGGGCTTTAAAGGTCCCTTCCAACCCTATTCTATGATTCCGTGAGTGTCGGTCTGTTCTCACAAGTGAGATAATAAGAGGAAATGGCCTGAAATTGCACCAGATGAGCTTCAGATTGAATATTAGGAAAAATTTCTTCACCAGAAGAGTTGTCAAGCATTGGAAAAGACTGCCTGGGAAAGTGGCAGAGATATCCCCAGAGATATTTAAAAGATGTGTAGATGTAGACATGGCTTAGTGGTGGACTTGGCATTGCTAGGTTAACATTTGGACTTGATGATCTTAAAGGTCTTTTCCAACCTAAACAATTCTATGATTCTTTGATTGTTAAATACAAGTGCAATAAGCCAAAGCTGTCTAGGCAGTGGTGTCGGAGAAGGACAGGACCAGCCACATCATGGCCAAAAGCCCACCTCGTCCTGCAGCCCCTCTCCAGTGCTGGCAGTTGCTGCTACCTGAATCAGAAGTTGTTAAGCAAAGGGTTTCCTTGGGCTACTTGGAAATGACGTGTTAACCTATCTGAGGACCCTACTAGTCTTGGCTTTATGAGAAAAAATGAAAAGCTATACCCTCCTCTGCCATCCCCACTGCTTGAGGCTCTACAGACCTCTCCAAACTTTGTCTTCTACTGGTGGGTTTCCAGTGGGGCTCTTGCTGGGGTGGGAGCTCAACAGGAACCATGTGTTTAAAGGGATTTGGGCATGCTCTGTGAAAATAACTGTGTTGCAAAGAAGGGAAAGATGTTCTGTGATAACTGTGAGCATCCTTATTTGCTATTTATTAGTCCTGATCAGTCCTCCAGTGTCCTTCCCAGCTAGAGGTCAGGTGGTCCCTCCTGCTTTCTGCCCAGGAAGGTCTCATCAGGAGGATGCTGGGCCTGAGCAGGAGGCCCTGCAGAGACCAGTCACCTCAGTCCCAGCTCCTCAGCGTGACACTTGGTGAAAGGCAGCTCATGTTCAGAGACAGCCTTTTGCAACGTGCTTCCAAGGCCTATGTGCGATAATGAGCCTAATTATAATTACAGGCATCGGGCATGGAAAGATAATAAGTCCTTCTCTGTCCATAAATAAATATGGAGTTGTAGCTCAGATCTTGTGGGTTAATATAGAGAGCGTGCGTGGATGGCGATGGAGTTTCCCAAAGACGCTTTCCCGTTTCAATAATTGAGCGTGTCACGTTTAATTGCCGTAGGCCTGTCACTGTGCAAACCTGGGGACTTCTCCTCTTGATGTCAGCTTAGACCCGATTGCTTAATTGCATTACCTGGGTGATTAGATAGAAATATAGCAGCCCTGTGCTGCACGGCGGTGAGGATCCACTTACTAACAGAATTAGCCTGGCTTTAGTATGGAAAACTTGTCCACACACACAGATGGACAGAGACACATGACTTAACCCTGCTGTAATCACACCGATTAGACCCAGGGGCTTGTCCTCTTAAATAAATAGTTAAAAATAAATAGTTAAAAGTTTGGTTCCAAAAAGCCTCCTTTGCCCTGTAATTCGGATACCAGCAACCAGAGAGATCAGAGACCGTGGGAGCCATCATGGTCATCCCATGCAGCACCTCTGCAGGAACAACCAGGAGCTCAAGTCCAGGCCAGGTTGAGATCCAGATGTCAGTGCATCCGGACCTGGATGCACCAGCCAAAAAGGTGCATTTTAGGCTTTGTGGAAGTACGGTTCTGGGGAAGGTTTGGGCTGTTCTGGGCTTCCTCAGTGAGTCACACGTGTGTTTGGTGCCGGAGTCACAGCAGGTCCTCTGTGGTTGTAGCAGGACCTGGGGAAGATGGAAGGAGCAGTGGCTCACTGCCATCGTGACTTGTCACCACGCCCTGCTGCCACCCTACCTTGTCTCAGCCAGGGTGGAGAATTAGCTTTGCTGTGGGGTGGGTTCAAGAACAAAAACAAACCAATAGTCCCCCCACAGCAGCAGCAGGGCGCAAGTCTCATAAAAGCAAGAGGCTGTAACGCTCACCTGGAGACCTGGCGAGATTTGTTTGCCTGGAGGTTCCTTTTGCTGCCCGTAGGCAAAGAACTGAGGATGTGCCAGCCCACAGCTGTGTCCTCACTGGTCGGGGATGATCAGCATCAATGTTGGCCATGGTGTGACCTGTGAGGAGCAGGAGGAAAAAAGCATCGCCATGCGGATGGTGACTGGTATTTAAGACAGGATCAGCCCCTTTTTCAGCCCTGACACCGCTCTTCACCCCTGGCTGGGACAATCTGGTCTTTGCTTTGAAGGGTCTGTTCCCCATCTGAACTCATCTCTGCCTGCACTTGTCCCACCCGTTCCTACCACCCTCAACCATCACGTTTCTCTCTTACGTGCCACCAACCCTCCCTTTCTCCCTGCCTTTTGTTGCTTTTTTTTCTCCCCCTTTCTTTTTTTTCTTCTTTTTTTTTTTTCCCCTTAAAGAGCGAACAAAACAAAACAAGAAAAAGCAGTACCAAGCCGATCCTCTTAACCCGACGTTCTTACCCTGGGGAGGGCTCCGGCAGCGCCGAAGCGCGCGGCGAAAACCCCCACGCATTTTGTCCTGTTTCTTCATAGCAACTCGAGCAAATTGAAAGCCGCAGAGGGGTGTGCCCCCAGGCACTTGGTAAATCCACTTCCTTTGTCATAACAACAAATCCCACCTTTGAAGTTTTTCCTTCTTGTTACAAGGGGAATGTCTTTTGTTTAATCCATTTTAGCCTTTAATGCCTGACCTGGATCAATCCTGTTGGGTAGATTACACACTACTCACGCCGACTTTAAACTACCCTACAGGGATTTTTGTTTCCCCCCTCCTCTCCCCGCCACATCGGTGTGAGAATCTCAGCAATAATCGGCATTACGACTTTAGACCATCACTCACTTTGAAGGAGGAGACTGTCCTTTAACAAAGGGGAGGGAGGGGGAGGAAACCCTCAAATATTAAACAGATTTAATCAGCTTTGAGGTCTTTCAATCTCAAATTCATACCAGATCTTTATTAGTTATGAAAATCAGTGCAGAACTTGGCTGGGATCTGTGTCCTCCTTCTCCACTTCGTGCTCCGTTTGGGACTGAACTCATTTGCCCTGGCAACCTTCCCAGTGCCGATCTGGGGGAAAGTCCTGGACTAATGTTAGTCCAGGACTGGTGCAAACAAATTGTCAGGGTGTCCAGAACCCACATCACTGCACTGTCCTCCATCCCATTGCTCGTGCAAGTGGATGACCCTGAAAACTGCTACCAGGAGGACCTAGGTGCCCTCCTTGACGACCCAGACGTGTGCAGTGCCGCATGGAGGATAAATCTATACATGAATCCATAACATCCATCTCATTAAACCTTGAATTAGGACTTTTTGTAAAAGAAGTGACCTCAGCTCTTACCAACCCCTTATTTTGCAAAAGAACTTGAGCATGGTCTTCCTTCGCTCTCTAATACCACTGAGGGTGGTGGAACACTGGAACAGGTTGCCCAGAGAGGCGGTGGATGCCCCATCCCTGGAAATGTTCAAGGCCAGGTTGGATGAGGCTCTGAGCAACCTGATCTAGCAGGGGATGTCCCTACTTCTTGCAGGGGGATTGGACTAGATGACCTTTGAAGGTCCCTTCCAACCCAAACTATTCTCTGATTCTATGATTCTATGAATGTCCTGTACCAAAGCCTTCTCCTGCCTGCAGTGTCTCTCTTGATAGCACTGAAGCATCGGCTGTGCTGTAGGTCTCACTGACAGATTAACAATGGCTTCCTTGCTTTTTCTTGTGGTTTAAACCTCATCACCAGCCTTGTTCTTAAAGGGATACAAAGCCACAGGGCTCAGGCACATGCAGGGCTGCAGAGGACCTCCAGAGATAATGGCAAGCAGCATTTCCAGTCCTCCCAAGCTCCGGCACCAGGATGGAGCAAATAATGCTCCTGTCAGCCTTGCTTTGCTCTGCTGGCCACAAAGTCAGTGCTGGGGAAGGTCTGAATGATCCAGTCCCTTCCCAAGAGCTCCCTGTCCTGGAAAGCTCCAATATGGAGGCTCCACGTGGTCCCTTTATCATGAGTCTTCCAACTCAAACCAGTTTTGCTCAAGTGCCGTGGCTGTTGCTTTGACCTTTCCCCAAGGAACAGGAGGGTCAAGTACTACTCCAGGAGGCTCATAGCCCATGTCCTCTCACCAGCCATGGCCAAGGATCTGGTCCTCCCCTCTGGACTCTGTCCAAGTTGCTTACAAAGTTTTGAGGCCCCAATCTGGACACCGTGCTTCCCCTCACGCCTGGTAGGAGCATACGAGGCAGGACAACTCCCTACCAGGGCTCACACGTGACTCTCTTTACAATAAATCCCCAAATTAAATTTTTCTTTAGTGCCACGTTGGCCTTAGGCTGTGATTTGCTCTGCTTTCACAACCTGGCTCCCAATGCAGCTCCTTTCTCGTCTCTTCTCCATTTTCATAGAATCACAGAATCACAGACTGGTTTGGGTTGGAAGGGACCTTCAAAGCCCATCCCGTCCAACCCCCCTGCAAGGAGCAGGGACATCTCCAACCAGATCAGGTTGCTCAGAGCCCCGGCCAATCTGGTGCTCTGAATGTTTCCAGGCATGAGACATCCAGCACCTCTCTGGGCAACCTGGGCCAGTGTTCCAACACCCTAACTGTAAAATTTTTTTTCCTTATATCCAGTCTGAATCTGCCTCCTTCTGTTTTAAAACCATTACCTCTCATGCAATCACAACAGACCCTGCCAAAGAGTTTCTTCCCATCTTTCTTATAAACACCCTTGAGGAACTGGAAGGCTGCTATTTTACACTTGTGTGTCTAATTTTTCCCTCCTAATTGTACCCAGAAGCCCTGGGCCTTGAGGACTTGTATCTCCTTATTTCTGACCTCAGGTCATCAGGGTCATTTTGGATTCCCGTACAAAAGCACTGATCTCTCTCCCTCTCCAAGCTCCACAGCAGGCAGGCATACCAGCACAGTGTCTCATCCGACCAAGCGCGAGAAGGCAAATGGAAGAGATTCAATGACTCAAATATGTCAGGGACATCTTGTATTGCAGCCCTTAAAAACCACCAAGCCTCTTGAACAGATGATCCTGCCCCATGGGTTGATACCCTCTTGCCCCAGGGCCAGACAGAATTTGGAACTTCCCCATGAGTGGGGGTAAAAGGGAGACTTGTCTACCTCCTGGGACCCCAGCTAAGTAACAAGTTGTAACCAGACTCTGTGTCACTAAGCAGATCCTTTTTAGGAGCTGGGAAGACTGGGAACATGAGGACAGTGAAGATGTGGGACTCCCATCAGAGACCAGTTAATGTCAAGACAACATTTGGCTGAAGTTGGGTGACTCGGGGACATCTTCCACCCTCACTCCTCCAGCAGCTCACAACAGGAACCATCCAAGATCACGCCAAGCACCCATCCCACAAGAGTTGGAAACCATCTGCTCGTGCCATCACCTGGAGGTGATGTGCCATTTGAGGACTTGCAACAGGAGCCACAAAACGCCCGCCATGACCCTGCTGCGCCATCCTAGGGGAAAAAGCAAAGAGTAGAACTGTTTTACAGCGAAAATATCCCGCTGGGCTAGAGTGGCCGTGGGTTAGAGCACAAGACGTTCCATCCCTATTCCTGACAGCATCACCCTGAGGGATAAAGCAGCTTTTCCTTGGCTTTCGTAGGGCCAAGTCCCAGTGGTGGAAGTGGCAGAACATTTCAACACATGGAGACCAACTCGGGAAGGGGCCAGTTAGCCCCCAAACATCCCTCAGGACAGTCAAGTAAGGAACCATCTTCTTTCACTTTTTTATGAGCTTGATATGCTTTGAAATTAGTAACCCTCCGTTAGCTCTCCAAATAGCTCGAAATCATTAGGGTCAGTACGTCTGCACTCCTCAAAACGAGCTTTTACCTGAATTAGCATCTCAAAGAGGCAGGACTCCATTCCCTGTTTTAATTCCAGCATCTCGCTGCACATCAGGATGGTTTTCGTGGCGAATCCAAGCTGCGCATCCCAAATACATTCAGGGGAACCTGCTGGCTTGTTTAAAATGTTCTTTTCCCTTCCCATTCTTTACTAAATGCCTATTATATTAATGTTTAAAATCCATTTAAGTTCATCATGGGTGGCTTTGTGAAAAGACACCAGCTCTGTCATTATAATTAGATGATTTATTGCCCTCTCGTGGTGACATGTGCTAACTAGAGAAGCTGTGATTTAAATTGGATGATCCTTCCAAGAGTGTTTGAGTGAGAAATAAAGGGAGAATTATTAATACTATTAGAGAGCAACAGTGTATATATGTGCAAGGGATATACCGTGGTAGGAAAGGGATTAGCCAAAACTTGCTGGTTTGCAGCTGAGCTCTGCTTTCGTGGGTGTCCGGCCTGACGTGGAGCCAACATCTCCTGTGAACCGGAGCTGTGAGCAGGGCAAGGTGCTGGCACAGCAACAGGCATGTCATAAAAACCAACATGTTAGCCAAAATCACTGGATTTAGAGTGGGAAGCCACAGGGAAACCATCACCCTGGGATTTACTGCTCCAGCCCAGCCAAGTGTCCTGGCTCTGCCCCGTGAATGGGGACATCTCTGCCTTCCTTCCTTTTCAGAGGCTACTGGCCACAGCAAGAAGGGAAGAGGTTCATTTTTTTTTTTTAAATTGAAATGTTGATTCCTATCTTCTCCCTGCTGATTAAAGTATATTAAGCACTACCTGGGTTCCAAACCTTTGAGCCTGCAACCCTCCTCATCCTTACTCTTGGGATGGCTCCCAAAGTTAACCCACTGTAAGATGATTTCCCATCAGTGTAAGTAAATCCACATTAACATTTTTCTTTGATTTAATTAGAAAACCAAGCAGGCCCGAACTGCAATAATTTGGTATAAAAACCAAGTATAGACCTAGCCTGGAGCTGTTATTCAAATGCCTGGGTTAATACAGTGTAAAACCATGAGCACATCCTCTTACGATAGGGCTTAAATCTTTTGAGAGTGGCTTATATCAATCTAGTTTAAGTCAATTCCTCACCGAGTTAAGCTAAATTGAAAGAAGCACTCAGACCCAAACACAGAGCCGGTATTACCTAATCTCTTCGCACATAGCCATGGCTTCGGCCAGGCGCCCGCACGGTGGGAGAGGGCAGGGTACCAGGGACTCTTGGCCAGACCCTCTTGAGCACCAGGGCAGAAGGCTTCCCGATTTGATCCCTACTGCTCTTTGCAAACACAGCTGCCCCCTCTCAAAGGTCTCCTTTGCTGGACACCACGCCGTGACCATGTCCTTGCAGAGGACAGGGGTCTCTAGTTCACCATGCCTTTGTAACGAGTCTTCATCCTCAAATCATAAATGTCTGCTCTTCAGTCTTTGGAGAAAATCCCTAAAGTTGGGCTGATCCAAAGCAGAGGCCAAGGCTAAAAACCAGCAAGGAATGGTCTCCTTGCAGGAACATGCAAGGAACTCTGGCTACAAAATGAGTGCCATACACAATGGGTGGATGGCCTGTGACCACCAAACGCGTGTGTGCAGATGGTGACTTTCCAGTGGTAAAGGAAAAATAAAGGAAAAAAGCTTTTTTTCCTACCTGACACCAAGCCCTGTAGGTCACACGCTGGTTCCATGCCCACTTGCCTGAGCTTTGCCATCAAACGGGGGTCATGCTGGCTGGCAGGAGGCCCAGGAGCTCCCGTGAGGAGCATCATGACCCACGCAGAGGTAACTAAATAAAATAAGTAAAATCAAGCCTTGATTTTTGGCATAGTCATTATGAAGCTCCTTGGTCATGTCCTGTGAGGACGTGGACCATCAGCCTCGGATGCACCGGCACCCTTCATCTCTGCCCCTCAGGATCTCCACCTGCTGAGCAGCACCTTTCCAAAACACAGAGGCAACCCCAAATGTTGTGACCTCCAAACGCTGCCTTTACTTGTGCTCAGCCACGTAGACCTCCCATCCTCTGCATCCATCACTGACAACAGGAAGAAAACGTAAAGTCACCGATGGTGAAAGCATCAAAATCTGGTGGGAGATCCTCAGGGGATTAAATAGGCACCACTTTGAGGGTCTTGCCATTCCTCCTGTTCCCAGAACTGGAGTTTACTTTTTGGGTGGGACAAGAGCTGGTTTTAATCCATTTCATGTGCACTCACAGTCATTTGGGTGAGTGGTAGTTGGGTATGTAAAGCCAGATGGAAAAAATAACTCTCTGCAGAGTGATGCCGAGTAGGCAAGCTGCTGCTGAGTACTTTGAAGACCACTAAATAGATAAAAAGTCATTACAGACAGCAACGCCACTAAAATACAGAGATTAATGAACCCATAAGGTCTGACTTAAAAAATTCCCCTGTCCTTCTGCAGACCTCCCGGCCAGCCCGCCATTCTGGCTGCCCAAGAAACCAACTCCATCACCTCTGTGCCAGAAAAAGGCCAAGGGGGAGCAGGTTCGGCAGGACCGGAGTCCTGGTTGTGGTGAGCTGGAAGGTGGTTTTCCTGCAAGTTTTGGGTGTGCTCAGCCAAAAGGATCAACCTGGAACTAAAAAGTCTTCTGGGCTACCCTCAGATGCTCCTGCAGTTGTCCATAAGGACACTTTGAGTTGGCGCTTGGGCGCCTTGATCAAGGATCACTGATGCTTGAGCATCATTTATCTGTGGAAACCCTTAAAGAAAGGGGGTTACTCTTTTTCTCTCTTAGCACCCAGAACGTGACGGGTTTCGTTTCCCCGGGGGATGCTGACTGTCCTGGGCAGCAGGATTTGGCCAGACCCTGCACCATCCGGGCGTTGGCATTAGATGGCAGCAGCGCCCAGGGATGGAGGGGCTCCAGCCCCCCTCCCTCCCCCCCAACCCCTTCCCTGCACCAACCGAGGACCTGATGACCGGCTTCAGGTCAGTTCTGCAGAGGAGAAGGTTTGGCTCCTGTTGTGCATCATCATCGACAGCGAATTCCGGACATCGGCAGAGAAGATGAGGGTATTTCAGAAGCAGCTTTGGGTTGTCAGCGTTATCCCGAGTGCATTGCTGACAGCGGCCTTCAGAGCACTGTTGGGATTGATCCCAAAACAGCTCTACCCCCATCCCAGACTGAGGCTGGAAGAGAAAGGGCAACCTAGGAGCACCGGGTGGCATTGAGTGTGCGGGTGGTGGGGACATAGAGCTGGGAACAGCTCCCGCGGGTTGTGCCTCCATCGATCCATAAAGAGATGCAAAGGGCGGCATCCGGGGCGATGTGCAGCCGCTGCTCCATCCAAAGCGCCGGAGCGTGGCCAGGCTGCTGGGAACCGGCTGTAAACTGCAATGCAGTCCTCTGCTGACAAACGCCTTCAGCCCCCGTCAGACAGCAGCCGTTTAATGGGTATTTTCATAAACAACAACGTTTTCAGCCCCAGCTTTCTGATTGTGCTTTGTTAAAAAAAAAAAAATTGAGAAAGGAAGGCCCAGTATTTATTTTTTTTAATCTGACCTATCCACTCACTCAGTCTCACATTGTCTTATCTACCATCCTGATAAGAGCCCCAGAGAAAAACCCAGCAGAGAAATTAGCAATCGCGAGTTATTTTATCAGGTCTGTGTGACAGACACAGGGACAGCGTGTCCTTTGGCCCCTCAGAGATAGGGGTGCCTGGAAACCAAAGGGCTGTGTTACAAAACAGGTCAGAAAGCTGACGTGACTTTGGGGTTTTGTTGGTTTTTTTTTTCCTGGTACTGCTTCTGGAAATGCCCAGTGCACCCATACCCACACCCCGCGGGGAGTGGCAGGTTCAAGCCCTGGTAACCGCAGGGTGCTCGACCATGGAGTGAGTCTAGAAAGTCTTTGCGTCAGAAAAAAAAAAAAAAAAAAAAAAAAGGATTTTTTTTTTTTTTTTTTTTTTTTTTCCTTTCTTTTTTTTTGGCTGAATCCTCAGCTGGTTTTGCCCCAAAGCCCAAAGGAAGATGCTGATCCCCAACTGCCTACCGTGTTACCGGCATGGCAGCACATGGAGCGACCCAGCTGCCCCCTGCGAGCAGCATCCCCCCCAAATCTCTTCTCTGCGAATGCAAAGCCCTCATAGCAAAAAAAACCATGACAGACCAGAGATACAACAAAAAAAAAAACCCGGACAAGCTGAGCATGATCTCCAAACCTGAGCAACAGCCCTTTCCTGGGCCAGGTTGGGATCTGGTCCCATGTGCCCCCACCCAAATATTCCTGCCAGAGCCATGTTGCACCTTGCAGAGTGAAAAACCAGCAAGCTGCAGATTAGCAAGTTAACCAGACCAATATTATCCAAATTTATATTTAAAAAAAAAAAAAAAACAAACAAAAAAATTGCCTGTAACCTTCGGCTGTAACCTTTCTCCATCTCGCTGATGAGATTCAGCAGCCTGCCTGCCAAGAAGGCGTCGCAGGGTTTGCCAAGCGCTATCGAGCAGCGTGCCCTCATGACTCAGGGGGATTTCGTGCCTTATCACATGTGCACTGCAGTGATTTGCACCGCCGGAGCCGGGGAGAGGGGGGGGGGGAGCGGGAGGTCACATTCACAAATGTCTCCAAAAAAAAAAAAAAAACATAATTACC
>WHYT01013927.1:94466-146050 GCA_009806455.1 Tetrax tetrax | reverse complement strand
CTAACTACTAAGTTAGGTAGAACACAAGATAAGGCTTTCTTTAGCCCTATCTTAGCAAATGTTATGTAAATACTGACTTAATTTTATCCATTGCCTTTACCATTATTTAATGAAAATTTTTAAAAATATTTTTGTTTGTCTAAAGGTAGGATATCTTCTAAATAATACCTACCTCTGTACTAGTTTTTCAGTATATTCTGTAACTTTTACTAGTTACAATATCATAGACATAGCTTTCTATGTGGCTATGTTACAGGTGTAAAATCCAGTAAAGGTCATTGTGTAAAAATTAAGAAAAAAAAAAAAAAAAGAGAATAGTTCTATAATTTTCCACGAGACTACCATCTTGGTTTACATTTACTCTTCATTTGCTGCCTTTGCTTATTCTGTGATCATGTCCACAGTTATAAATACTATCAATTATATACAGTAATCCAGCAATTTCCACCTCTGGACTGCTAATACTTGCAATAAACATAAGGAAGATATACCTCACTTTTATTCTGTTAACCTTTATATCCTTTGGAGATGAAATCTTCTCAGAATTATGACTGTTACAGTGCACAAGAAATGACTTCACAATAATATTTGCATGTTACTCTACAATGGTATTCCGCTTTAATTTGATTCAGCTGCAGAGTTTGCTTATATACTAGAGAATAAACAATTTGCATCATGTTTGTACCACTTCATGCTTTTTATATTCCTTGTTTCTATGGACTGTGAGAAGAATTAATGAAAATATTTTTCAATTATTCATAGACATGTTGCTCAGGGACATGGTTTAGTGGGGGACTTGGCAGTGTTAGGTTGACAGTTGGTCTTTTCCAACCTAAATGATTCTATGATTCTGTTCTATGAAAACAAAGTATTTTACACATTGGCATACTATGTGGCAAATATGGACTTCAAATTATTATTAGAGGTCATTACTATTGTTGAACAGTTGAGTGGAATTTCTATTGGGAACTGTAATATCATCCCACATCTCTAACTTTCTTCAAAAGAAATAATCTCTGAAAATGTATGTATGGCACATAAACATTAAAGTAAAATTTGTTTCGAAAAGAGAGAGAGACTGTTGTTGGTCAAATTTCCAAAGCTATATTTCAGGGACATACTATAGTGTTTTTCTTTTTATAAGGACATAAAAAGGTCCTAATCCAATGTACATGATTAAGATACACATTTCAGATATTTTGTGTAACTGAACTCATGCAGTAGCTGAAACTAGCCTGTCAGTAATTATCTAGCCTGTTTAAAGTGTGCTGTCACCCTTACCTGAGTTTCAGGAATATTGTCTTGTGCTTCATCACCTTTGCATTACTAGTTTGGGTGAGATTTTTTTTTTTAAGAAAAATCTATAATCGACTTCTGAGCATCACATGTTCTTCTTTTCTCCTCTTTTAAAAAATTTCATAATCAAGTTTTAAAAGCAAAGTAAAATATTCATTTTAATTACATGATCTTCTTTAGAGGTAATGCATAGTGTCCCATAGCTAGTGTTTAGCCTTCTATTAGCAATAAGACTGAAATCTTTAGGCAATTTTTAGGCAGATAATTTCTGTTGACTATCTCTTCTTAAAGTGTAAAAAATTTAGGTCAGGAATGAGCTCAAAATTAAACACATAGAAACATGTGAAGTTATGTGAGATGACTAAATCTAAAATGTCACCACATATTTATGTTGAGGCAGCAAAAGTCCCCATTAATACAGATGATAGATACTAGACACCCATTCAGCTGAGTAACCACTTGGTGGCATGTCTGCAGCGAGCTGAGTCACTCTTTAGGCTTCACTAATTGAACAGACTAGGATTGGAATTCAACTGGCTACATATATATGGGAACTTGGTGCCAAATGAAATGCCTTGTATGCAAATATTTCTACAGGCTGGCAGATATGCCACAGGACTTACAGGAGATCTATATTTATCTAGAGTAAAATCTAGAAGCCAAAAAAAAATGTACTGCCTCAACCAAAAGGATGATGGCTGTCTACATTTAGGAAAAAAAAAATAGAAAAAAAATTTTCTAGTTCTAGATTCTCGCTGATTGCAGCGGAAACTTAAACACATAGCTCACATGTAGGCATTTACAAGTAGATGTCTTAACCTAGAATGGAGTTCCATGCTAAAGCCGTAAAATTTAATTCAACTGCCCATATACAGACAACTGAGTGCCATTTGGATTGTCCTAGTGTACACTGGTTGAGCTCCAGCTGTCATTCAGACATAGCTTGACAGGGTTACCTACAGGTCCTGTGTCATGTCTGCCAATGTCCAGAAATTTTGGATACCCCACAATACAATACATGCTGTTAGATGCCCATATGTGGCATCTAAATTAAGCCCCAATTAGGTATGAACATGCTACATATATACAAGCACACACACACAGAGTAATAATTCTCTCACTCTTCATGATGCGGCTAAGGGTGAATGGTCAGGCAACTGAGTTATTGTATATCAGGGCCTTTCAGGAAGCAATTCTAAACAGAAGGGCATCATTCATGTCATGGAAAGAAAAAAAAAATAGTATGGTCATGCTTCAGTTTACTTCTTTGCCAAGTAAAGATGCATCCAGTTACACAAAAGTGTTTGCAAATTACTATGAAATCCGTGATGCTTCCCCTTAAATGAACATAGAATATTCTTGTTGCCTAAAAAGATGAGTTATTTCTAATGCAGAAATAAGACTTATGAGTCTACCTCAGGATTCACTGTATGTTTCTCCAGCTATATAGAGGAACTCAGGGTTTCTAGCATAGCGTTTTACATGCATATCAATGAATTTTCAAAAAGAAGAAATGATAAGTGAAAATAGAAGCAATAATCCAAATTATTGTTGAGGGTTGTTGTTTGGTTTTTCTCTCTTTTAAATATTTTCATCATGGATTTAAGGTTAGAATTTTGTAACATTTTCAGTCCATATGCTAGTGCAACATCATCCCTGCCTTTCCTTTGTTCCCATACTTTGTTATTTATTTCCTGTAAATCATGTAATTAAACTTGGTATTACTGAAAAAGTTCCTAGCAAGAAGTAATTAATATGCATTTAGAGACTAATTACATCATTATTTAATTATTATAAAGCAGACTTTGCTTTGAAAAAATGTGATACTTCATTTGCTCCATGAATATTTCACATACTTTAAAGGGAACAGTAAGTAAATTTCCTTTCTCTATTTCTCCATGACAACATTGAAGAAAAAATAGATTATTTTTTTTAAGCTGGAAAAATTGAGTTATTTGTGTATGGGAACAGAGCTCTGCTGATGTTTGAGGGAAGAAATGGTATACAAGTGTATGCCCTGCTTTATGGGATTGCATTAGATATATGAAGTTGTTTTGTAATAAGCAATGAATCATAGAATCATAGAATGGCTGGAGCTGGAAGGAACCTTCAAAGGTCATCTAGACCAACCACCCTGCAAGAAGCAGGGAAATCCCCAACTAGGTCAGGTTGCTCAGAGCCTCATCCACCCTGGTCTTGAATGTTTCCAGGGATGGGGCATCCACCACCTCTCTGGGCAACCTGTTCCAGTGCTCTACAACTCGCATTGTAAAAATTTTTTTCTACTGTCCGATATAAATCTAACTCCCTCTATTTTAAAGCCATTGCCCATCATCCTATCACAACAGACCCTACTGAACAGCCTCTCCCTGTCTTTCCTCTAGGCCCCCTTGAGGTACTGGAAGACCGCTATCAGGTCTCCCCGGAGCCTTCTCTTCTCCAGGCTGAACAGCCCCAACTCTCTCAGCCTGTCCTCATAGGAAAGGTGCTCCAGCCCTCTTATCATCTTCATGGCCCTCCTCTGGACCCTCTCCAACTGGTCCATGTCCTTCTTATGTTGGGGGCTCCAGAACTGGACGCAGTACTCCAGGTGGGGTCTCACCAGGGAAGACTAGAGGGGGAGAATCACCTCCCTCAACCTGCTGGCCACACTCTTCTTGATGCAGCCCAGGATGCAGTTGGCCTTCTGGGCCACAAGGACGCATTGCTGACTCATGCTGAGCTTCTCATCCACCAGCACTCCCAAGTCCTTCTCCTCAGGGCTGCTCTTGATCCATTCTCTGCCCAGTCTGTATTTGTGCCTGAGATTGCTCTGACCCACACACAGGACCTTGCACTTGGCCTGGTTGAACTTCAGGAGGTTGGCACGGGCCCACCTCTCCAGGCTGTCCAAGTCCCTCTGGATGGCATCCCTCCCTTCCAGCGTGTCGACGGCACCACACAGCTCGGTGTCATCGGTGAACTTGCTGAGGGTGCACTCTATCCCACTGTCCATGTCGACGACAAAGATGTTGAACAGGGCCCAACATGGACCCCTGAGGGACGCCACTCGTGACCGGTCTCCACTTGGACATCGAGCAGTTGACCACCACTCTCTGAGTGCGGCCATCCAGCCAACTCCTTATCTACCGAGTGGACCATCCATCAAACCCACACCTCTCCAGTTTAGAGAGAAGGATGTCATGCAGGACAGTGTCAAAAGCTTTGCACAAGTCCAGGTAGATGATATCCATTGCTTGTCCCTTGTCCACCGATGTTGTCACCCCATCATAGAAAGCCACCAAATTGGTCAGGCACGATCTGCCCTTGGTGAAGCCATGTTGGTTGTCACCAACCACCTCCTTGCTCTCCATGTGCCTTAGCATGGTTTCCAGGAGAATCTGCTCCATGACATTTCCAGGCACAGAGGTGAGGCTGACCGGCCTGTAGTTGCCTGGGTCTTCCTTACTCCCCTTTTTAAAAATGGGGGTTATGTTCCCTCTCTTCCAGTCATCGGGGACCTCACCAGACCGCCACGATTTCTCAAATGTGATGGCCAGTGGCTTGGCAACTTCATCCGCCAATTCCCTCAGGACCCGCAGATGGATCTCATCACATCCCATGGACATGTGCACCTTCAAGTTCCTCAGATGTTCCTGAACCTGCTTTTTGAGTACAGTGGGCGGTTCTTCATCCTCGCAGTCCCTGCTTGTGCCTTCCACAGCTTCGGTAGTGAGACAAGAGTCCTTGTCGGTGAAGACTGAGGTAAAAAAGTCATTCAGTACCTCAGCCTTCTCCATGTCCCTGGTTACCAGGACACCGGTTTCCTTCCGGAGGGGGCCAGAGGGCCTACATTCGCCTTGGACTTTCTTTTGTCTCCTACATACCCATAGAAGCTTTTCTTGTTACTTTTTATATCCCTAGCCAGATTCAATTCCGTCAGGGCTTTAGCCTTCCTCACCCTATCCCTGGCCACTCGCACAGCCTCTTGGTAGTCCTCCCAGACTGTCTCCGCTTCCGCCCTCTATAGGCTTTCTTCTTCACTTTCAGTTGGTCCAGGTGCTCCTTGCTCATCCATGCTGGCCTCCTGGCCTTTTTGCCTGCCTTGTTCTTCATCGGGATGCACCTCTGCTGAGGTTGGAGGAGGTGCTCCTTGAATGTGGACCAACTTTCCTGGGCCCCTCTTCCTTCCAGGGCCGCCTCCCAGGGCACTTTGCCCATCAGGTCCCCGATGAGTCTGAAGTCCGCCTTCTTGAAGTCTAGGGCAGAGAGCTTGCCGTGTGGTTTCCTTGCTGCCCCGTGGATCTTGAACTCCACCGTGTCATGGTCTCTGCAGCCAAGGCTGTCCATCAGTTTCACATTCCCCACCAGCCCCTCCCTGCTGGTGAGCACAAGGTTGAGCGTGGCACCCCTCCTTGTCGGCTCCTCTATCGCCTGCAGGAGGAAGTTGTCATCCACGCATTCCAGGAACCTCCTGGACTGCCTGTGCCCTGCCATGTTGTCTCTCCAACAGATGTCAGGGTGGTTGAAGTCCCCCATGAGGACCAGGGCTTGTGACCGTGAGGCTGCTCCTATCTGGCTATAGAGCACCTCGTCTGCTCTGTCCTCCTGGCCAGGCGGCCTGTAACAGACCCCCACCGTAACATCCCCTGTCTGACCCCGTCCTCTAATCTTGGCCCATAAGCTCTCTGTCAGCTCCTCCTCCATCCCCAGGCATGAAAATCATAGTTATATTGGGAAGGTATGACAAATAAATGCATGGCAATAGATTTTGGTTTTATGTAAGTGAATGTAATTCAATATGCTCATGTTGCAGAGATTTATCTCTAAATACTGTGAATATTTTACATGACAAGGTGAGATAGAATAGACTTACAATCAATGTATGTTGAAAGTGTTATCTGTTGATGTCCCTGTCATCAAATGGAGTCCATTAGAATATTCAAATACATCTGTCAGGGGAATTACAAGGTGACTGATATGACAGAGTTGAAGCTCTGATGCATTCCCTTGATCTTTTTAGATCTTTTGTTAATAAACTGAAAACTCGAAAATATTTTTGTTAATTAAGATCTGAAGGAAGACTCATGATAGCAAGAAAAATACCTTTTCGATGTTTTTTTTTTTCTGAAATGACTGTGCAGATTGGCAAGAGCAGATGCTGTATATTAAGCACGTACCACACTAAATCAACAATTCTCTTTGTTTTGGCACCTTTTCTTCCCTTAGTCCTTTTGGTACTACTTGTCAGAAGCTTCCTGACATTAATATTTTTCAAATAAATACATCTTTTGAGGCTTCTCTTCTGTCAAGCTTCTTAGGATTTTTTTTTTCATATAAGGAATGTCTTTAAACTAATTCTCTGTTATCTGTCTCCTCTTGATATGACACCAATGTCTTCATTATTTACTCCTTTTATTTGAAAAGCTTTTACTCTCCCTAGGAATGAGTGAGGACTACAGACAATAGCAATTAAGATTCTGAGTACATATCTCCCTTGATTTGTTTTATTTAGTATCAGAATTTCTTCTTTATTTGCCAAGCAGGAATGTCTCCTATATTTCAGCTTACTAATTGCCAGGTCTTGCTAGACTTACAGAGGCTCTTTTTGACTGAAGGATAATATTCAGTGAAAAGAAACAAACCAGATAAGAAAAAGATAGACCTTGCTGTAACAGGCATTGTTTAATTTGGCTCTCTGGGGCTGGCTACAAATCCTCCTCATTCTTTGTTGTTTTAGAAATTACTAGTCTGGAAACAAGGTAGTGAAGAAAAGAAATTTTATTTCTCACTGTTTAGCTTTTTACACAAAGTATGACAATCATTGTTCTAAGCATCTGCTTTTGCTTGATTAGGTTGCTGTCAAGTTGGTGGTTTTATCTAAGCCTCTTTGGTCTGATGGCTTCATAATTCTGATAATATTAAGAACATACCTGTAAGGACTATGTAACTTTTAGTTTGAGCAGCAACCGAGAACAAAACAAAAGAGGAGAGTAATACTTTAAAACTTAAGGTGAAATAAAATTAGCAAATGATCATTTATTGTAGGCAAATTACAATTCTTGCTCTTATACCAAAGAAAAAAAATAAACTTTTCAAGCCCTGAGAGTCCAAGAAAGTAGTCAAGTATTTACTCTACCCTTTCTGGCTGAATTCAGTATTGGTTAGCCCTGAGTCCAGGAGATTTTAACTCATTGTAATGTAAAACATACCTTATGACACATTACATTTATTACTGAAAATTGTTGTGTTGCTTTATCTGACTGTAAGCATGCCAATAGAGTTACTGATGGTCTCTGGATTAAAAACTTGGCCCTAAAACACAGATTCTTGTTCAATTTAACAATATATAAAAAATAAAAGTTATTCAGAGGGGTTTTAATTTTATTAATCCTTGCCAGGACAGAACATTACAAAAGAATATTGCAAACTATTATAGGCTTCTAACTACCCAGAAATGTTACCCAAATCTGTGAGTTCCAGAACTTTCTTATAGGTTGAATCTGCTGAGAGAGAAGCAGTGACAGAGAGAAAGACCTGTGTACTAACCATGCCCTCTACCTGTTATGCTGCTCTGCTGGGGCTAGATGAGTAGGGAGGTAAGGAATGAAGTTGAACTCTGGAGACCCAGGAGCAAAGGTGTTGTTTTAATATCTGTCTTTGTTTCTCACTACCTGAATCCAATTTAAATGGCAATAAATTACATTAATTCTCCCCACATTGAGTCTCTTTTGCCCACAACAGTAACTGGCAAGTGATCTCCCTGTCTTCAATTAGACCAATGAGATTTCACATCTTGTTTTCTCCCACTGTCCCACTGAGGAGGGGAAATGACATTGCAGTGGGATGTAAGATTGGCCCTTAGCCAACACTAACCCACTCTAGATATCTAAGTCAGATGATGAACCATACATATTTTCTGTAATGTGTTCAGTCAATTCTCTGTCGGTGATTTCAATTCACTCTTAACAATGAAGTAATTTACTTCCAATCTCTTCAAATAAATTTTCAAACCCACATCTTATTATATTCACTAGAAAAATTAATAAGCATAAAAATAACAAACTTCTTGAAAATTCTGAAATTTGTTATTTATGGAATCATAAAATGACAGTATCACAGAATGGTTTAAACAGACCTCTGGATGTTTGGTTCAACTCACCTACTTAAGCAAGGTCACCCACAGCGACTGATCCAGGATCACGTACACATGGCTTTTGAGTAACTGTGTGGACTCCACAACTTCTCTGGGCAAGCTGTGCCAGTGCTCAGTCACTCTCACAGTGAAAAAGTGTTTCCTGTTGTTCAAATGGAACATCCTGTGTTTCACTTTGTGCCCATTGCCTCTGGTCCTGTGACCACTGAAAAGAGCCTGGCTCCATCTTCTTTACACTCTCACTTCAGGTGTTTACATACATTGATGAGATCTCCACTGAGCCTTCTAGTCTCTAAGCTGAACAGTCCCAACTCTCTCAACCTTTTGTCATAGGAGAGATTCTCCAGACCCTTGATCATCTTCGCTGTCATTTCCTGGACTTTCTCCTATATGTCTGTGTATCTCTTGTAGTAAGGAGCCCAGAACTGGACACATTACATCAGGTGTGGCCTTACCAGCTCTAAAGAGAGGGTAAGGATCACTTCTCTCAACCTGCTACCAATACTCTTAATGCAACTCAAGATACCATTTGTTCTCTTTGCCACAAAGGCACATTGTTGTTTCATGTTCAAGTTGATGTCTGCCAGGACGCCTAGGTCCTTTGCTCAAGGCTGATTTCCAGACATAAATTGACATATCAGAAGATACATAGATTTGCATTAGATCAAGGTAGTGACCTAGTGGAGGAATATCTGTCTTTTCATGTAGTTAGAACATTTTAACTAATTTAGTTATCAAAAAATCAATAAATCCTTTACCTGGATAGAAAATACTTCAACGCTTATTTTCCCAGAAATAGACAGAAACTGGATCCCTTTGAAGACTGTGACAAAATCACAATTCTACCAGAATGCTTCTGAATATTCTTACACATATGTTTATATATAAAGTGTATGATGATCTGTACACTTCAGTGCACAGTAACATAGGATACACAGTATTACATATTAGATGGCTTGTACCAACATTCATCCTTCTGTGACATATCATAGTCTTTTGCCTAATAAAGTGAAATCCGTCCACCTGTATAAATGTAATATCATATAATAATTAAAAATATGACTGCAGATTTAAAGGTTATCATTTGAATATTTCTTTTTTTATATATTATTCAGAATGTAGCATGAGACCTTACTATACAAACCTTGTTCGATCTAAAAATTCTTTTTTATTATTTTCCATGAGCTAGTTTATAGATATTTAGTCTGTAGATCATGCATATCAATATCAGAACACTACTTCACTTCTGAGTTTGCACTACTTGCTGAATCATATTTGTTTCCTATGAATTACTAATCTTGTTTATGAATTAGTAGTCTTGTTCTAAAGAGTTATTAAAGCTACATCCTACTGACAGAAAACAAAGCTCCTATTTTTAGAAATTAAGATGGACAGATCAAAGATTAACCATCCCAAGAGACACTATGTTAGTCTGAGCACTTTGTGAAAATGACCACAAGAGACTGAGGAAGAAAGAATTTTTGTCCACTTGAAACTAACAGAATGACTAGAATTTTTGTGCCTTTTTATGGAGTGTGAAGAATATTTTGCTTCCAATGATCATCTGGGCATATTTCACTCTTTTTCTGGGTTTGAAAGCACTGGCTGAGTTTTGATGTCTTCAGAAAGCTTTTGTGCTGTTTTGTTTCTCTATCCTATGAACTACAATACACATTTGCTTGTAGGATTCTGGGGATCACTAGTTCAATGTTTAATATGTATGTGCTAACAGCTGCGGGAGACGTATTCAGTGACCAAATTGCCATTCTTGTTTTCTTCAGTATGAAAGATCTTATCACCCTTTTACACATAGATAATTTAAGTACAGTAAAGCAGCAAAATTTTAGCACTGAAAACATAATTTGGAGTTTTATCTTCCTGCATATGAAGAGCCACTGAGACAAAACTGAGCTCTGTAACCCAGGTCTTGTCAGTTCCAGGTAAGTTTCATCAGCAGGGTTGAAATCTCCCACACAGACCAACACCACTGAAATGAAGAGAATAAAGTAATACCAGTAAGAGAGTGTATGGAATGGGTTTGGATGGAGACAGAATGGTTTTGATTTCACAGATGTTTACTGAAAGCAAAGTAACAATATAATTTGAAATGTTTCCTTTTAAGACTAAGGTATGGTGTTTGTTTTTTTTTCCTTTTAAGATTAAGGTATGTTTTCTCTTGGACAAAGAAATCCTTGTCCCGCTCTTTATTCTCACTCACCTTTAGCATCTCATGGTAATGTGATTCTCTAACCTTCTCCTGGTGTACACTTTCTAGTCTTCAGTCTTTAACAGCTCTCAGACTTAGCTATGTAGTTCATTCTTGAAAATTTTTTTTAGCTCTTTCCTTCTCTGGAGTCCTTATCTAGTAATCTATCACCTACATGCTCTAGGTATTCCTCCTTTGACATGTTCATCCTTTCATCTGTGTTCAGGTCCTGTTAACATTAATATTCCCAATGTCTTTTCTTAACTTCTTTTCCAGCCAGTTTCCTCCTCATTCCGAACTTGTTTCCTCTTCTGTCTCACTCTACTTTACAGGTCTCTTTTCCTCATGCTCCTCTTTCTCTAGACCTTTGTCCACCTTTATGCGCATCTACCTTCAATAATTTCTTTATCCTAAATGCTTCCCCCCTGCAATTCTGGATTATATTACTCCCAGACTTCCAGATACAAAATTGTCCCGTCATTCCAGACAGGGGGAGTTTAGGCAAGTATTAATATAATAATAAGTTAAGCATCTAGTGATAGTTCCCCAGAATTCCAGTATTATAATTCATGAACTTCATGAGCCATGATAGCTATTTAAATTTAAAATAGCAAGATTATTCTAAATGCAAACACAAAAATAGGCCACAACTCTTTCTAACTTTCACAGAAGAAATTGAAAGTCACAGAATATCAACAGTCAGTTTCCTACTGAATTTTGTTGTGGTCAAGTCAATGCTAGGTCCTTGAATAGGAATAAGCAGAAGTGAGAGGTAGAAACATCAAGGCATTCAGAAAAGAAGACCTTCTTTGACTGATTTATTTTATAACACTTATAGAATCATAGAATCATAGAATAATTTGGGTCAGAAGGGACAGTCAAAGGTCATGTAGTCCAACTCCTCTGCAAGGACCAGGGACATCTCCAACTAGATCAGGTTGCTCAGAGCCCTGTCCAACCTGGTCTTCAATGTTTTCAGGAGTGAGGCATTCACAACTTCCCTGAGCATCCTGTTCCAATGTTTCACCACCCTCATTGTAACTAATTTTTTTTCCTGATGTCCAGTCTGAATCTACCTCCCTCTATTTTAAAACCATTATATTTTGTCCTATCAAAACAGGCCCTGCTGAAGAGTTTCTCCCTGGCTTTATTAAAAGCCCCCTTTAGGTACTGGAAGACCACTATAAGATCTCCTTGGAGCCTTCTCTTCTCCAGGCTGAACAGTCCTGATTATCTCAGCCTGTGCTCATAGGAGAGGTCCTCCAGCCCTCTTATCATCTTCGTGGCCCTCCTCTGGACTCACTTCAACAGATCCATGTCCTTCTTATGCTTGGGGCTCCGGAGGTGGACACAGTACTTAAAATCAGAAAAAATTCTGAATTGTGCATCAAGCCATCATTGATCTGCAATCTATCCAATCAGGTATAAAAATGGCATGTCTGAAGTTTTTTACATTTTAGTAATTATCATATTATCACATATTTTATTTTCTGTTTGTCACTCCTATAGTCATTTATTAAAGAGTTTAATTGCACTAGGTTCTGAGAAAGGGGGAAAGAACTAAGATTTAGTTTTATTTTAGCTGTACTATACATGAGAACATAGCTATAATGTAACTTTGGGTGATATTCCAAGACTTTATTTCTTGACACTTCAAAATTCTTTTAAATGCTCATATTTCTGTTAATAAATTCATTTTTTCAACATCATTATATGTAGAATGAGTTCATTTTTTTTTAATAGAGATTGTTAATAGAAAATAACACTTTTAATAACTGTGTTTTGAAATGTATTTGATTTCTTTTTATTATTATGATGAGGTGATTTTGTAAAAAAAAAAACAAAACCAAATAACCAATATTTTATGGATTTTATTTTTTTCAAACGTTGTTGACATGGGTTTCAGCAGGAGCACATAGAACATTCTGGTTCATCTGGGTGCTATCAACCCAGTTATTCGTATGAAGATTTTGGTTTGTACAGACTATATAAAAGTTTGCAAGTTTAGGCTTGTATGCACAGAAATCTCAGTTTAGTTCAAATTTAGATCTGTGATACTCATATAAGATTATACATACACCAGTTTTCAGTTTTCATAGTAAAAATTTCAAAGTTGATAAAGAAAACTTAATTCTATTCTCTTATCTCTTCTATATCAAAGCCTCGACCTGTGCTTCATGTTGCTTTACTGCTACTGTAGCAGTACTTTGTGATATCATGAAGGTGATTTCACTTTGAGTCCTATACTCAGCAGCCTAATTCCTTGGTAGAGTGGCAAAGGTACCGTTTAACAGCTGCAACACAGGGAGGATTCTGAGTAGATCTTATCTAGGATCTTAGGATTTCTGAAGTAGATCTTATCACTGAACTGAAGTCCATTCTGATAAAAACTTTTTCCCAAATCATAGAAAGCAAGGAGGCCTCTTAAATATGTATATAAATTCTTGTAAATCTCGTTGTTGGTTCAGCTTTACTTCATATTAGATTTGGGACTTCAAGGGTTGATCTTCCCTGTTCTTATGCACATATTTTTGAATAATGTCTTTTTGTTGTCAGGATTCTTTAAGATGTGCCTAGCATCTAAAACAAAGTCACTATCTTCTCTCTAAAGCACATTCATTTTAGATTTACCGTAACATCATCAATGAATGTAAGAAACAGGCAGCAGAAAGAAAGAAAGCATAAATTAGTGACTTAAAAAAAAAAAGAAAGCTTCTTAGCGAAATCAGTACATCTTGACAATGTTGTTATTTAACTGTGCTGTAGCCATTAGATCTACCGAAAGTTCTTCTGAAACTAACTGCTGGTTAGTTGCAAGTAGAACTGCTCATTCTACTGCAAAACTTTTCAGTATTTTGAAAAATACATTGTCATGCTCTTCTGGGAGATGAAGAAACATTTGCTGAATTAAGGAATACATGGCAAGCAGTCTCCTCAGAAACACACTGAAGGTGAGAAAATATTTTAATTCCAGAATACAAATGGCTAGAAGACAAGCTTTTGTCATCCCACCCTTTTCATGCTCATTAATAGAGGAATGGACAATGACTATTTGGAAACTGAATATCAACGGTAACATACTACTTACAGTATATCAAGGTATTATAAGTACTCAAGCATGTTGGTTTTGTCCAAAAGAAATTGTAAATATGCTTTGTGAATTTAATTTTTAAATTTTCTACAGTGAAAAGTAAGTAATTAACTTTACATTAAAAATTCATTTTGAGGGAGAGGAATTTAACAGAAACATGACAACTGCAGCCTCTCAGTATCCTCTACTTGTGAAAAAAAAAAAAAAAAAAAAAAGGATTACCTGTTTTTAAAAATAAAATAAATGTATTGCAAAGTTAACCTTCTTTCATTCCAAAATACAGAGCAACACTTACTCTATTTCAAGGTAAATGTATATTCTCTAAAATAAATGTCATATCTTTCCATCAAGTTGTTAAATAATTAATTAAACTATAACCTATGACACTGAAGTGACTTTGGAAAAGAGTATTGGCATAAGTCTAACCTTTTCCTGTCTAAATTATTAGCCCCTTGGGATGACATCATAGCTGACAGTATCCAAAAGGAGCATAAAAGTTATGTAACATCTACAACATTTACTGCTTTGCAGAAATTAAGCATCTTTTCCAAGGGGTTTATAGCTATCCTCTCACTTTGAAATTAATAAATAGAAAAATATTAATGGCAAACTTGCAGTTTTTCAAAAGTATATAATGCAGGTAGAACTTTAAATAATTCCTACTTTATTTCTTTCCTTCTTTGCTATTGTCACCTTCTACCTAGGGAAGCAACTTCTGCTACTGAGCAAACAGAAATTCAAAACAGATTGCTGGGTTGTTTTTTTGGGTTTTTTTTTTGTACTAGTTTGTCTAAAAATCAAGCAAGTTATTTTTGTTATCCCCATTTTTATTCAGATAACACTTAAGACTATGAAATCTTATAGTAAAAATATAATTGACTTTAATAACTGCCTTGCCTCTACTGCAAGTTGGTGGTAACATTTGCACTAATTAATCCTGCTCTATAGAGCACATTCTATTCTGTGCTTATATGAGTTCTGCCTCTTCCTACCTTGTTGGCTTTATACTTTTATAAGTTTATTGCTATCTGTTTGTGAAATTGTTCAGTCAAAGATTTCAGATGAAGAAAGACATCGAAGCTCATTATTTTTGTGTAACAGATTGTTAATCTGGATGCCATCATGCTATTGATGGAATTCCTCTATTACAGAGGAGATACAGAGAAACAGAATATATTAATCTCCCAAGTCAAATAAACCTTTTAAATTTTGCTTACACAACATATGTACAGTACTTTGTATTGTTTAAAAATGAGAAAATCTTACTGTTGCAGGCTATCTCAAGATAACAGTATATACTGTTTCAACCTCCAAAAAGTTTAGAGAAGGTGAAAACATACCACCAAGAGAAAAATATTGTTTAAGGTTCTAATCTTAGTATCGATTTCAGGAAAATGACTCTCCAGAAACAAAGATACACCCAGATATAAATCACTGTGGGAACAGAAGTTGATGGTTTATAGTCTTTTTACAAAACTGAAGCTGTGGACCCTATAATGAAGAAATGTATCTATAATAAATTTGGAATCTGTGCTTCAATCTCTGTCATTCAATGTTTTGAAACATGAAGCAAATATCTTGTCTGTGCAAGGTTTTGTACAATTACCCTTATTTTCAGAGGCAACTGAGGAAGATAATATAAGCCATTCACACAAGACAGATGGCAGAACTGACAAAGGACGTGAACTCCGGAGTTGAGTTCAGATCACTGGATTGTATTCTCTTTTTTCTTGTTTGTTTTTTAGCCTTTTCCGTCTGATTGTTTTAATTTCTGTTCTACTAGAGGGAAACAGAAGCTGATTGATTATTCATTAAAGTTGGTGCTACCTCTGCTGTGCACTGCAGGACATTTTTAAGACAAGTAACACAGAAAATTTTCTAATCCATCTTTAAAAAAACAATAAGCAAAGAACTTTTAACATCTGAGTTTGGAAAAAAAAAAACAAGACACAAAACCAAAGAAAAAAGGCTGTACAAATTAGGCTGTCAAAGTAAAAATACAACAAGGATACTATAAACAGCAAAATATTAATAAATTTAGTTAACTTACAATTAAGTTTCTGTATTTCAATGATACTAGCATTAACAGTCAATAAAATTTAACACTGATAGTACAGGACAACTAATTTCTTTGTACTCTTCAACTGAAAGCACTGAACTTCTGCCAAAAAGAATGATTGTGACATGTGTCTTTGCTATGGTTGCAGGACTGATGAATTATTAGGCTAAGCTATGCCATGTCAAGAATGTAAAGAGAGGCATATATTTTCTAATAATTTGATACTCTGTCCTTCTCTGTCCAAAATGTCAAAAGAAAGAGATTGCAAGTGTGTGCTGCAATCTGAAAAGAATGTAGATTGATGAACGTTTAATTTTGAGTTTATATTAGAATATGGCAAGTTAAATTTTATATGTATAGTTATTGATACTGGAGAGATTCTGCAGCGACCAATATTCTAGGCAGGTATGCTATAGCTTGGTTTGAAGAGAAATGCTTAGAAAACCATAGCAAGCAGATGTTATCTCCAGTGCTGTAGCTGGTGTGTTTTTAGGTAATGCTATACTCTGGCAAAAAGAAATCAGACTGCTAGGATATGCAGAATGGTGGAATGTTTTCTTTTCTAAAGTCTGTTTTTCAGTTGGCTAGACTTTAAATGTCAGAGCTGTTACAGATTTCCATTGTAGTGTTTCTGCAATGTTTTGCTAAGAATTTATGTCACATTGTGGAGTAGTGACACAAAGAAATACATGGAGGTGAATGTACTTTTGAGATAGCTTTGGTAGATTACAAAGCAAAAGTAGCCAAGACTGGCACAGCTGATTCAGTGATAGAGCAGTCACTGAGGAAGAACAAAAATCTCAGAACTGTATACTGAGAATAAGTGTACTTGGACATCTTCTAGGATGGGTCTATTTTGTTGACCACAAAAGAGAGCTACAAGTAAAATAATATACCTGCAGCATTGATGATCCATCTGTCCATCCTTTAGGACATGAAAGTAAATTGGGAGCCAAGATTTTTGCCAGAGTGAAGTGGTTCAACTTCTGTTGGCCTGAAGGCTAGGATAGACTATTCCCTGAGCTGAGGACCTCTGTAGCCAGTCAGTATAGAATATGTAGCTGTCTTTAAATATATATATGTGATGTATAGTATTATGTACATTATAAAGTTTCTTTCTATAAATGTACAGGCTACTTTGGGAACATGTGTGTTTGATGATTATTGTGGTAAATATAATAATAATTTTAACCTAATTTATTTTTTTCTCTAGCCTTGTAGCTCATAAAGTGCTATAATGTCATTGTTAGTAATAAACCATGGGCTTTGTAAGAAGCCTGCAAAGATTCAGAAACATGACAGACTTGCTTTTTCTAGACTTGGTCTGGGCTGCTTCAACCTATGTTTCAGTTTGTTTTGTCATAACAGCAATTATCTAACTAGAAGGTTATTATTGTTATTACCTTAGCTTTCTATGACTGTGTAGTGTAGTCCCTTTGTTATATAACACTAGCCTATGAAGTAGTTCCATAACAATTTTAACACAATTCAGTAATAGAAATAAAAAATATTTTTCCGTTGCAGAATTAGTTATCTGTTGCCTTAGAATAAAAACGTAGTGCAGAGAAGTTCAGTCATGCATGAGAGCAGAGGATGTGCACACAGGTCTATAAGTAAATATTGACTTGTATAGTGACCAATTACAGATCATTAACAGAATAGTATTTTCGGAGCTGGATAGAAAAGACTTTAGGTATTTTAAATGGAAAAAATAACAAGTTTAGAATATATGCAGAACATACCATGTACAATAAGACTTTAAAATAAGTAGAATTTTTAGACCAATGAAGGAGTAATGATTAAGTGGACTATGGGAATCAATGCACAATAATAACTTCCAAGGATAAGGAAAAACATCATCATACCCTCTCAGTGAAGAACTCTGGGTGCTGACAAGTTACTGCAGCCTTCTCCCAGCCTCATCTTCTTAAAGAAAATTATTGCCATTGACCTGAAGACCCAGAGAGGTATGGAACAGTGAGGGTAACATAATTTGTACAGCAATGCTAACTGTATTACTAGTGAGGCTTTTTCTTTAATAATCCAATACATAGGACTATGAGTATTACTATCATTTTATCTGCACTAATATTAAGCTAAATGGCTAACGATGAATTCTTTGTTTTGCATATAAAGATGTGTGTTTTCAACCTAGGAAAGTTGCACAGCTTAACTGGTCTTGTATGCTGCTTTTCAGTCTTGGTTGCAATTAGGATGCAACAGTTCAAGTTCGACAGTTTTATCCAATAAAGAATATTTGGCTCCTGTAAATTAAAACTTTTTGTTCCAATAGTTTCTAAAACTCATATTTTGTTACATGGACTTCCTAGTCAACAAAGAGAACAGTTAGGAAACTAAAAAACTTCATGCTAACTATTTAGACAGACCATAAGAACACGTCTTAACCTCACTATGTCCAGGATTAAGATATCTATATCAGGGTTGCAAGGAATAGTGTGTGATTCAGATTCTCTTCTACGTATAGGTCCATTCACTTTGTGATTTTAGAGAGGAAACAGTGTGAAGAGGAAGAGAAAGAAAGTATTAGTGTCAATACACATTTTCCATAATAACTACTAGCACACTCATCGAAAAATAAGGATTCTGAGATTCAATACCTTCTAGCCAGGTTAGGAGGACTGAAGCCATATGCATCAATCAAAAGCTATTAATATCCAGTGAATGTGTGGCTATGACTCTACTTTCCTCACCCTCTAATCCTTGTCAGGGTTAGTCTGTTCATTGCAAAGCAATTAATTAAATATAGATAACTGAGAGTAGATAAAGAATTTACATTAGTATCTCAGTTGTAAGGGCATTCAGTAAAGAAAATTAATCCTATATTCTCATCCTTATTCCATTAGACTTTAATGCCACACAACCCTTTGTTCTCATCCTTTGAACCATAGTTAAAAAAGACAGTGAGGACTGTACAAGGGTACTGTTTAACTAAGAGCTCAGTTGGCACCTTACAGAAAAATATGCCTGTCCAAGTATGTGATTCATTGTGCACTTTGTTTTCAGTTTTAATCAAGTTACTCTTTGTGTAAAGCCAGCTATCATGAACGCTTGTCTCTTGCTCCTCTCTGTTTGTATCCAAGCTCTATTAGTTTTAATAAAACCGATCCAAAGCCTCCTAAAGACAACAAGCCAAGGTTTCTTTTCCCTTTGGACCAAACTCAAGTTGTCAAACCAGAAGCAGATCAGTCAAAGTTGCCTGTTGTATTGTAGAAGGTATTTTGAATTAATTGACAAATCCTATTAACAGTTTGAAAGTTAGTTTCTGAACTGTGAAGTGGATCCAGAAGTGAACGAGATGTTTATGCAGGCTATGAAGTAATGACTTACTGTGCACTTAATGTCATATTTAAGTTGATTTATTTATTGAAAATTGGCTGTAGTACCCTTTTCCCCACTATGAAGGTTTTAAAAGACACATTACATTACATAAAGCTGATTGTTATTAGCAACTCACACCAACTAATAGGATGGAATAAGACTTTCTTTTTCCCAACTATTCAGGGAAGAGTAGATGTCACTTTTAGAATCAAATAAAAAATATTTTTCACAGATCTCTCTGTAGAAGTATTAGTAGCAAATATATCTGACAAATAGCTTTTAAAGAATAGTAGTTACTATGGCTACAGCTTCCCACAAGGGGCCAGAGAGCTTATCCTGGCTGCCCATGCGTCAGGAAGCAGAGGGCAAAGAAGTAGGAATGTCCCTGCTTTGGTGATTATCTTTGTAGTCAAAGAGCTCAAGAACACAGAAAATCTCATATGAAGAGAAACAGTCTTCTATAAATACAAGCAGAGACTAATTTCCTTGATGGGAAATCAAAAATGGACAGAGGAAGTGCCAAAAAGAAGGCTGAAAAATTTCTCTGCTATTTTTTTATTCTGTAGAATGCATCTGGTAGTATAAGTGAAGTTTTAAGAACTCAGTGAGGATTCCCATGTGAATGAGATGAGGGCATTGGAACGCTGGCATGAAAACAAAGGAAAATCAAAGCTAGTTAAATCACTGAAATAGTTATGGCTAATGATATGTTTTGCTTAATTACCCATCATATTAAATCATGGATGAGGTTATAAAATTTGATGGAGAAATTTGAATCGAGAACTGTTAAATATAGGGATGGGCAAGGAAATTACAGAAATAAAACTCTCCTCCGATATAAGACACATCTCAGAAGAGCTGTTGGGCAGGGAATTATTCCTTAAATGAGAACTTGGGATATATGGCTAGAGACCGAATAAATGACTCCAGGAGGTAATCCTGTGAGACTTCTGTCTGGGAAGTGTGTCATGCAAGTGTGTTATAGCACACATCCATTGCACTAGGACCAGGCTTCAGACATGTAAAATACACAGAATAAAGCTTTGGAGCTAAAAGCCATATAGCCTTTGCATGAAGGACAGGGAATTCTTGTAGCTTAGAAAAAAATAGTGGAGATTTCTGAGTGTGGCAAATAGTTTCTAACCTATTTGGTCCCACAGCTTTAGGCATTTCGCACATGCAATACATTTTCCTGTAATAGAAAGTATATGTAAAGTTACATGCTGTTATGTTAGCACATAGCTAAATAAAGCTATCATCCTGTACTTGTGTCCAAAGTAGTCAAATTCCTTACATTCTGACATCCTACAAAAATATATATACATGAGAGTGTGGTGGGTTGACCCTGACTGACTACCAGACTCCCATCCTGCTGCTCTCTCGCTCCTCTTCCTCAACAGGACAGAGGGAGAAAGTAGGATGAAAAAGCTTGTGGGTCAAGATCAAGACAGGGAGATCACTTACCAATTACCAGCATAGGCAAAACAAACTTGACTGGGGAACATTAATGTAAATTACTCTATTAATAAAATAGAGTAAGATATTGACAAATGACTGCAAAACTAAAAGTATTTTCCTCTCATCTCCCTCTTCTTCCCAGGTTTCTCTAGACATCAAAATTCGTTGTTGGCTATTATGCAAGAAGGCAGAATTATCTATATCTTATGTTATCTGTACTATAGAAACATCAAAGACTAAGATTTCATCTCAAGATTCATTATAAAATCAAAATTAGGATAGTAGCAAAGATCTAAAACTGGGACTTCGACGGGGGATTAGGCACATGTCTGGACGTGGTTTTGTTAGGGAATGGAACAAAGAATGAAAGACCCGATACCAATGAGGTATACGTGTTAAGGTCCAATTTACTTCCACAGTGAAATAATTGTATTTGAATGGTGCACTGTTAGAAACAGAAAACAAGAACAGACAAGCCCTCCTAGCAGTACTGAACAAACATGGTTAATATTATTATCTTGATTCAAATGTAGGTAGCTCAAATTTGTATTATCCTCTTTCAGTATTTCACTGTCAGAATTAGTGTGGGCAGAAGGAGCTCAGGTCACTCTGTCCAGTGGTGTTGTTTGTCACAGGCAGAGTCCCTTATGCTTCTTTGTGAAACCAGTCTTGAATAGCTAAGTTGTTTCTTCTTTGAAGTGATAATGAAAAATAGATTTTGACGTTGTAATGGCCAACACACTTTTTTTTTTTTTTTTTGCTTAGATGTGACCGCAAGATGTATTCAATACATAGCTTCAATACATGTTACAGCGTTCAAAAGTGAAGAGTTTTTTTTTTTCCCCCTGGATGGCCAATAATTCATCAAAATTATCTGGGTGGGCAAGTGTGAAGTGTGTATTATGTGAGCAAATACACCTATTAAGTTGTACATGAGACAGGTTACTTGTATCTTCAATCATACATACAATTCCAATTCTTATCACAAGCTACTGCTCATAGCGCTTTTTCTATGAATACATTTTCTGCCTGTTTTTCATAGGTATCCACATTCTCTGTATGAAGTGAAACTGCATGAAGTCCAATATATGGAATCTTAAGTATATAATGAGGTTTTTTATATGCTTCACTATGTCACTTCAAGTCATATTAGATACTGCTAGAAACAGACAGTTCCGAAGAATGTTTCAAGATACTGTTGATGTTAAATTTGCACTTTCATAGATAAAAAATGTGATAAGTTTCATAGCAAACGGTAAAGAAATAGAGACCATGTGAATTTGTTCTTACACATTTTCTAATAGTGAACTGAGCAAGCCACAGATATATATCGACTTAAAATGGTAGGATAAAAAGAATCTGAAAGAAGTGGAAGTTGGTTACATTCAAACTGGTCAATGGGAAGGATAGATCCTTCCCATTGACCAGTTTAAATGTCCCCAACCTGCAGTTTCCTCTCAAGATTTTTAATTGAATGATCTCTTTTTATGATTTTAATCTTTCAAATGCTTTCCAAAGACAATGTATTTTCACTAAAATCTGTCTGTACATTTTGTATAAACTTGATTTTATAAATTGGTAAATTAGAATATTCAAATCTGGATTGTTGAAGAAGTTATAACTTCACATAATATCCTAAGACTTCACACTTACAATCATGTTCTTAAACAATATTGTTGAATAATTATGAGTTATGAGGAGTTTTAAAATGTGGAGGTAGATAAGTGAAAGAGAGTTGCAACAAGCAGCTTTTAATTACATAGGAACTATGTCAGGCCCTGTGGCTTCAAAACCTTTGAAGCTTTTCCCATGATTCTCTGCAGTAACAGGAAGTAGGAGGCAGAGAAAACTTACTGTAATGCAGAATCTATTCCTTCAATACCACGTTGGAGTGTTACTAAAAAAAAACCAAACTGTCAATGTTACAAATATAGAGGATATCTGTGAAAAAGATATATCTAAGAAGAAGATAATTGTTTTTCTCAAAGCAAAACAAATCAGTAAAAAGTAAAAACTTTGACAAATTAAATTGTGTAGGGCAACATATTTTGTTTTCCGGGCTTCCCTGAGGTCACAATCTTTCCAATAGATCTTCTGAGATTGTAGATAATAGACTTTCAGTAATTTGTGAGACTAGGAGGATTAGTGGATTAGTGCACAAGTCTTTGACTCTGAAGAACTAGGTTAAGAGATCTGCTTTGGGTCAAAAGAGAAATGAGTTTGATAATCTCTGCTTAGTCCCTGGGAAACACTTCTACAAATCACAAAACCACCTTTAAGCATTGCTTACTACTGGAATTCTTTTCTTACAAATGTCAAAGTTGGTCTTACATGCAAAGAAAATCATCCATCAAGGCCATTCCTTTCTGATTGAAACTGAGCTAAATCAAGACAAACTGAGACTCTCAAGCTGTACTCAGATGAACTATAAAAACTCATATATGACTCAAACAGCTCTGGTTAAGTATTCCCATTCTTTTTTTCTTTTTCTTTATCAAAACATCCATTTCACACTTCTTCATGTAGTGAGGCAGCTGGTGGAGTGCACTCAATCTATAAGCCCATTTAGAAAATCAGCACTATAATTTTTCAGTGTAGACTAAAACAAACCCACTTCTAGGTATCTGTACCGAGTGCAAGTGGCAGGGCTCCAGAGGCAACTTCTGTGAGAAGAGGCCGGAGCTGCCTCATGCCAGACACAGACAGTTCCAATTGGCTTCAACCAACCAATGGCAGGGCACAGCTGAGCCCTGCAGCTAAGATTGTGCCACCTTGGGAAAAGTGTGTGTAAGAAAGGGCAAAACACTGCACAGGCAGAGTTAGGAGTAAGGGTGGGGAAAGAGTGAACACCGAGGTCAGAGAAGAAGGAAGGGGAAGAGGTGCTCCAGGCATTGGAAAAGAGATTCCCCTTCAGCCCATGAAAGACCCCACGCTGGAACAGGTGGGTGTTTCCTGAAGGAACTGTGGCCCATGGAGAGACCAGGGCTACAGAACTATGGCCTGTGGAGAAGACCCATGCAGGAGCAGGGAAAAGTGTGAGCAGGAGGGAGCAGCAAAGATGAAATGTTTTGGACATACCACAACCTCCCATTCCCCATCACCCTGGGATGCTTGGGGTGGGGAGGAGGTAGTGGAGTCTGGAGTGAAGGAGTGAAGTTGAGACTGCGAACAAGAGGGGTCAAGGGAAAGGTGATTTTAGTTTTGACTTTGTTTCTCATCATCTTACTCTATTTTAATTAGCAATAAATGAAATTAATGTTCCCAAGGTCATCTATTTTGCCCATGATGATAATTGGTAAGTGACCTCCCTGTCTTTATCTTGTCCCGTGAGGTTTTTAATCCTATTTTCTCCTCCTGCCCTGTTGCAGAGAGGGAGTGGAGAACAGCTGAGCTGGAGCAGCCAGCCAAGGTCAACCAACCACAATCTATTACTGAATTTTGTCAGTCCACCTAGAAACATTTTAGATCATGGCTATGAAAATAAGCCCTATCCCAGAAGTTGTCCTCAGACTGCTGCAAACTTATTCAAATGCTCTTTTATGATGGAATCCTGTGTAACAGACAAAGGAGATCAATCAAGTTAAACTAGAATCTGTCTAGATTTGGAAGTCTTCCAGATCTACATGTGGAATTTATTTCAAAGTAATTATATTATCAGGATGAAATACTATTTTAAAATAATTATTAATGATCATGTATGTCAATAAATTTAACAGCTGTAGCCAAGTCCTTACGAGTCCACCTTTTCAAAAGACAATATATCTGGAAGAATTTTTTAATCAGTAATGAAAATGTGAATAGATTCAATAGAACTTGAATTTGATGTATGGTAAGATAGGATCAGTTACACCAAAATAACATTAATGCAAAAACTGCTGTTGTCGTTTGGGCTTCAAGTCTAATAAAATATTTAGTGGTCATATGAAAAGCAACAAATGCATCAAGACCTAATCCCAAATCTTTCTTAAGGCACGGTCTTGTTATTGATTTCACTGAGCAGTGAAAAACAAGTCATTCTTTGACTGTTATTGCAAAGGGTGGCAAGAAACAGAACACTAGAAAGAGCTAAAACCTGTTTTATACTAACAGTGAAGTATCAAGTATCTTATTATAATTATAAAAGTCCAGGAAACAATCTATTTTTCTTTAGGGATTATTTTTTTTTTCTAGCTGTGTTTATATTTGCAATTCAGTAAGAACTGAAATATCAATGTAGTTAGGCAAGGTCATTAAAATAAGTAAGCTTATTTTTATGTAAAAAAAAAATATTCTGCTGTTTTGAACTCACCGTTGCAGTACTGTGGGCCAGACGACAGCTTTAGTTTTGAGTCCAAATAAGTGTTAGAACTATTATAGAAACTGAGCTTTATATATATAAAATAAACATTACTTATATGAATTTTTAAAAAGTCAAAAAGACCTGTGTGTAACATATGTAATTGTATATTAAAAAAACATCCTAGATCAGACTAATACACTGTTAAATCTGCTGTCAGGTCTTTTATTGTACACTTGCAATGTTTGATGAAGGAGCCAAAACTTCGGAAGAAAGCTATACATATGGTAGAAATCAGTCCTGCTTTCAAAGTTATCAAGTTAAAATAAAGATAATTGCATTTACCTATAACTAGAACAAATACAGTACCTTAATTATCCTAAGAAAGACTCTGAAAGATTAAAGTGAACCATGGTTCCTCTGAAAAAAACAATATTAATTATAATCACAGATTGGAATACTTCAGATAATAGGTTTATTAATGTTTTCAGGTAAGAATACACTTATCAAATTTGATAATCAACAATCAATTCACACATCTTTCTTCTGTGGAACAATACTAAAATAATTAAGTAACACCAATTTACAAAAAGATTTTGCTCTTAAAAAATCAGATTCAGTAAGATAATCTATGTTCTGAAAACACATTTTTAATTCTTTTAGGATAAAAAAATGTCTGTACAGTACCTTTTCATGTCTGATATGTTTTTTCCTGCATAATCTTGCCAGTGTATTGTTATGTTCATTAGGCTTTTCTCAGTTTCCTATTTTCACCTAAAAAATAGCTTTGTAAGAGTTTTGTTTACCAAATCTCCATGGGAAACCATCCATTTCAATAAATCAATTAAATACAAATATTAATTTGTTTTTAAACAATATTAAAAATTGGTAAATATTACTGGTACAGTGATATGTAACAAAATCATATTACTGTAGAGAATAGTTTCAAAGAAACAGAAGAAAATCGCAAAAGTTGACTTTTTAGCTTCACAGTGGGATGTACTGAAATTGAACTGTGCTGGTAGAAAAGCTGGAACACAATAGATGCAGTAGCAAAACATCAAAGAAATTGTGATGTCTTTCATAGAAACATAAAATTTAAAGTGGCCTTTGAGGTCATGTAGACTTGTCCCTAGCTGTGGCAAGTCCGTTGGATAGAAACACTACTCCTGTAGGAGATTGTTCCCAGGTCATTCATACCCTAATAAAAGTTCTTATCCTAATAAGTTTAATTTGCAGACTGAATTAATTCATGTTTATGTTATAAACATTGCCCTTGTGACATCATTTGTCCATCAGCTTAAATAACTTTTCTTCTTCAGTATTTGTCTCCTTAATGATTTAGGGGCAGTCATCCGCTAATCCTTTTTTTTTTTTTCTCCTGGGCTAAACAATCTAGGATTTTTTTTAGATTGCTCTCTTAATGAACAGTCTTCAGACCTTTTTAGTAGTTTACTAATAATTGCAGTAAGTACTTACTCCCACTGACAGAAGTTGTTTAACTGTCTGGAATCCTTGTGCTATCCAGATATGATGATGAGGCTGAGAATTCAGACAACTCCAAAAGGATGAAAATCCCCTATCACTTGAACATCATCCACACGATATTGTCAGCTTTGTTTGAAGAGTGGAGGAATTCAGGTACTAGAGGACATCTAAGGCCAAATTCTGATCTACCAGAAGATACAGGAGGCACACCTTTCTTGTGCCATTCTTTCCTTAGCTTTTTCCCTCAGCAGTGCTTGCAGCACTGTGGTGCTTGCAGTGCTGTAGCTGTAGAAGCCAGCGTGCCCTGTTCCTTAACAGAAGACGACCAGCAAGCAATAGGATTCCCCTGGCTGCCCCAGTTGCAGCCACTTCCTGATAAAAAATGATCATACCGTGCATTAGTACTCTAGGACCAAGGACTGTAATCAAATATTTTTCACTCCTCAACTGCACATTGCTCACTGCTAAGAGACAGAGCCAGGGTTCTGCTTTTATTTTCAGGTACAGCCCATCAAGCTTTAATTCTCTGCTGCATCATGACCTAGTTGCATCAGAGAAGTGGGAGGATATTTCTGTAACTCAGTAATTAATAAATTATTCTCAGAGTACTAGGTCTCAAGCTATAGATTTGAACCTTATGTTCCTGGACTGGAACTGTTACTGTTCAGAAGCACAGAGCTCCATAAATGCCAGAGGCATGGAGAAAGCAATCAGGTACTTCATATTTCTTCATTACAGACTGGATGGTGAATATGAGAGCAGCTCTACAGAGAAGAACTTGGAGATACTGGTGGGTAAAAAATTAGACATGAGCTGGCAGTGTCATTTGCAGCCCAGAAAACCAGTCTTATGCTGGGCTGCATAAAAAGCAAGCATATCTAGTAGGTTGAGGAAGGTGATTCTCCCCCTCCATGACACTCTCATGAGACCCCACCTGGAGTACTGCATCCAGCTGTGGGGTCCCCAGTACAAGAAATACGTGGATCTGTTAGAATGCATCCAGAAGAGGGCCAAGAAGATCATCAGAGGGCTGGAACACCTCTCATAGGAAGAAGGACTGAGAGAGTCGGGATTGTTCAGCCTGGAGAAGACCTTACTGCAGCTTTTCAATACTTAAAGGAAGTTTATAAGAAAGATAAAGAGATATTTTTATCAGCATCTGTAGTGATAGCACAAGGAATAATGATTTTAAACTGAAAGGGGATAGATTTAGATTAGTGTTGTGGTTTAGCCTGAGTCACCAGATAGTTTCTTGCTCCCCCTCCCCAACAGGATGGGGGAGACAATTGGGAGGAAAGGAAAACTTGTGTATTGAGATGAAGACAGTTTACTAGAATAGCAAAGGAAAACTACAATAATAACAAAATATAAGGATATTAATATATACAAAATTAACAATGTACTATTTCTCACCACCTGATGTCTGAGTGACCAACACAGCCCGTCCCAAGCAATGATCATGGAAACGAAACCGAGCAGCAATCAAAGGAGCAAAAGCAAGCCAGCAAGGTAGAGAGAATGATGCCAGCAAGCAAGAGAGAGGTGGAAGAAGAGGAAAAATTGATACAAAGGATGCCCTCTCCCATGGGCAAACCGCACTTATATACTGAGCATTCCATTTATGGCATGGAATACTGTCTTTGGCCAGTTTGAGTCAATTATTCTGTCTGTCTTCCACCCAGCTTCCTGCATTTGCATGTTAGCAAGACTTGGAAAGCAGGAGAATGTCCTTGGTCTCATTAGCAACAACTCATATCATCAATGTGTTTATCAACATTCTTCACATATGAAATCCAAAACACACTGGCTACTGAGAGGAAAATTAACTCCATCCCTGCCAAAACTAGGACAATTAGATATAAGGAAGACATTCTTTACTTTGAGGATAGTAAGACACTGGAAAGAGTTTCCTAGAGAAATCATGAATGCCCGATACTGGGAAGTGTTCAGGGTCGGGTTGGATAGTGAAAGATCTGATCTAGTGAAAGATGTCCCTGGTCAGAGCAGGGGGATTGGAACTGTAAAAGTCCCTTCAGATGTACCCATCCTGTGATTCTATGATGACCTCCAAATCTTCTAAGAGGCCTGAATTTTATTATCAAGGCATTTTTGGCACCAAGGTGCATTACTGGACTCAGCCTACATCTATTCACATGTAAACATGATTATCTTCAAAATTTTACCCCAATAATTCCTAAAGACAAGAACAGGAATAGATGCTCTGCTCTTCCTGATGGAAGGGAATCATTCCTGCTTTGCTTTATTTTTGTAGCAAGTTTATAGGTAGCTTTAAGCCTTTTACCTGTCTGCCTGCTTAAGAAGTTAGAGTACTCTTTCAGTAATTTCTTCCTCAAGTTCTTAACTTCTGGGCAAGCTACAACACATTTTTCAGAAAGAACTAGCACATTTTATTGCTTGAAATGTCAGCTTGGAATTCATGTCATACTGTTTTAGGTTGGAAGGCCATAATATTCTAGTCAACAGATGATATAAGATGTTATTATTAGTATTCGTGTTGGGGTTTTTTTTTGTATTGGAATAATATCCAGTGGCCACTTCTGTAAATTTCAGCTGGTCTTCTTCACCAGTATTTTCAGCCTATTGAAAACTATATTTGCACAAGACAATAAAATCTTTGCTCTACTGTTCAGTTCTTCCTATTTAGGAATTAAATAAAGTCCATTCCAGCTTCTGAAGAACAACCATCAATCAAGATTTAAATATTGTGATATCATACTGAGAAGTACAGGTTTATTTTATTGATATGGAGTTTTAGTATACTCTGGAGTTACCTCAGATTCACAAAGCAATTAGCCAATAACGTTAAGTTATGGCTAATTTATCTAATGCTTAATGAAGCCTACTAAAGTTGTCAGGCTTGATGAGCCCAGTGAGATTTTGTGCAAGAATACACATTAAAGTTAGGGTGTTCGTCTCATTTTAGCAGTTTAATCATTATCTTAAATGATAGTGTTTCTTTCTAATGATATGAAAAAAATTTCCTATCTTCTTTTCATAATTTCTTAAAGGTTTAAGTGTGTCTAGCAGCACATGGATTTTATGTCTAAGAAAATAGTCTCTGGTCGGCATCCATCCTTACAAAATAAGTGAATTAGACATATATTTGAACATCACAATTATTGGGGCAAACAAACCTAAATACCTATGTGCATTGTGGTTTTTCTGTTCTTAAATTTCAGTAACTTCTATCTCTACTGCTATGTTTCATTAATATGTTTCAGCAATTTCTTGAATTAATCATTGGGAATCAATGAAAAGATCAGATATTACAATAAAACTAAACAAAAAGGTACTGTAGGAGGAAACTTGCATCACAATATTAAAAGTTAAGAAAAATTATGACATACACAGCAGCTTGAAAGTTGTAATCTAAAGGACAAACATCTTTCTGAATTGGCTTTATCTTTTATTCATGAAATGCCATGTGCTTTTACAAGCTGTTTTGCTTTTCCACATACCTCATGTGACAACATAGATTCCCTTCCTTCAGAAAGCTCAGCGCTCCACTATGTAGTTCTCTTGCTTCCAAGCTTAGAAATTCAGGCAATGCATTAGGCACTAGAATAAGAGGTTAAAAATCTTCAATAAAAAATACATATTTCATACTGCATATACACATACACACTTCAACACAAAGGAGACCTTCCCTTAAAGAAAGACTTCCATCTAGTAGGTGTATTTGATGAAATTATTCACCATTTAGTTTGGAAATTTGATGAAAATACGAAACATTACTTCTATGAAGCAAAAAAAAAACCCCAATATTTCTTTTCACTAGGCTAGTAATATCAGTGTTTTGCTGTTGGGTCTCAGGATTATGGTGCTATGGACTACTTTATTTAGCTAAAAATGTACAAAGCACATGTTTGATAAAATGAGAAGCCTCATAATAAATTTAACCATTCATAGCAAAGGACACAGCAGCATTGTAAGCACTTATTTTCTTCCCAATGAGAAATTGCGAAACTTAATGCTACAAAATTAAGTAGCAAATCGTACAAAATCCTAAGCAAATTAAAAGGAGATATTGTATTAAGCTAATTTATTGTTAAGGATATTATTTTGCGTAAGTTACTGGACAAACCATACAATTTAAAAACATCCTTATTTACTGTTCATAAACTATTTATAAATTATATAATGTGATCAGTGTATTTCAGAGTTTACTATATTTCAAAAGTTTGTCAAGTTTTTTTTTTTGTTTATTTGTAGCTTCCTTTCATTCATTCTCTTCTGAGAAATGTTAGGAACTTCTTATTTGTGTTTGGCACCAACCAATAATGCTTATATGATTGGTTTTCCATTTAAGTAGAAATTTACACAGGTACCAGTTATATACAAAGACTGTACACCCCAAGAGGGAAAAAAAAAGGAGAGAGAAGAAAACATAGAAGATGTATGGAATGGAAAAAGTGAAAGAAGGAAAGGAGAATTTGTAGATTTGTATTTAAAGAGGAATTCAGAACTGGAGTGACAGGTTTAAATGGCAAAACTTTCAGATATTTCATCTCGGGACCATGGACAAAAGGAAATTCTAAATCAGTTTAGGCTGATATTTTTGTAGTATTAGTTTTCGTCACCATACTTGAATAACAATCTTCTGTTTCTTCTAATTACACAAAAATAAGTGCTATCTGTATTTTACATTTTCTCTTGCCCACCTCTTCCTTTCTTCTGACAGATAAGTAAAGCCAGTTTTTGTTTTATAATGCTGCCATTACAAAAAAAAAAAAAAACAAACCAAATTGATTGTATAGCTCACTGAATAAGTAATCATCCAGATGAACAAGATCTGTAGAATTTGGAGTATTGCAGCTATAGGAAAATTGCATTTGAATATATTATTAGCATTTCTTCCAGATGACATTTGAACATAACAGATTCTGAATTTATTAGCAAATCAAACTTCCCCGTTTGAAAACTGAGTACCAGAAGAGTTTCAAAGTTATGTTTCTCAGAAGAAGAAATAAACCACAACCACAAGCCCTCAAGATAATATACATTTACTGAATATGGTTTCCTCAAAGCAAAACACCTTATCAGCTCCAAATTAAGAAAGGAACTGAAGTATTCAGTTTTTCAGGCCTAGCAAACTTTCTCACTAACATGAGCTGATGCAGAAAATGTATTGACTTTTGTTAGAAACCAGAAGTTATGAAAAGATAAGCAAATGGGATTTATTTTGCAGAAGAATGGAAAGACTTCACAGACATATAAGTTCATTGTTTGTCCTTAAGCTTTAGCTTGTCTGCTATAACTTTATAAGTCTCTGATCAGTATTGGTATCTTCTCAATACTCATTATAATAACTTTGGGCAAACGTGATAAACTGTTGTAAGCTTTATCTAAGCAAATTTGGAAAACTTTTTCTGTCACATCTCTACATGAAGTCAATACCACAATATTCAAGTCCATCAATTTATACTTCAGCTTTCTGTACAATTTTATGTTAAACATTGAACTACAAAATTATCCTGATCTATATGATATGCATTTGAATCAATACTGTCTGTTAGCATACACATAAAAGTGATCAAAAATTGATTACACATAAACAGTTATTACATATATGCAGCCATCGCAAGCCAAACTTACTCAATCTCACCAAAATCGAACTATTATTCTGATTAAAATTGTGCAATATTTTCTATTAGTACAAAAAAAACCCCAATAAATAAACAACCATAGATTGAAGTAATAGAAGAAATATTAATGAGAATGATTTGGTTTGGGAGGAATACACATTTCTTAAGTGTCATCCTTGTAACAGCCTCATATGCAAATTATTAACAACAGATGCCATACTAGTGCCACTGATAGTTTAATTTTATACATTTATATGAGAAATATGTGTTGCCTAAGAAATTTTACTTTTTCACTTGGAATGTACAAAACCTTAATTGAATACCACTGATTTCAGAACCCCAAAAAATAAATTATAGAGTGAAATACTAGATTTTATACATTTCACTAAATATTTAACATTGAGGATCTTTGTTTTTAACTAGAAAGATCATGATGTATATAATGCTGTAAATAACATAATGTAGTGTAAATAGTGTAATCCTATAGAAAAATATAGGTAGAAAGGAAATTAGCAAGAAAATATGGAGACTCTTAGCTAAGAACTCTGAAAACTCAACTGATAATTGTTTCAGTGAATTAGGGACAATTTCTAAGGAGTTATTCTGTGAAAGGCAGAGAATATTTGTAAGAGAACAAGAAATGCTACTATGTATTTTTGCAGAATACATAAAATATTTTAATCTTCTGCACTGTAAATTCACAAATTTGACAACTTACAACTATACAACTATACTAATTACAACTATATAGTTCATCTTTGATTAATTTAATCTAGAAATTGAAAACAGCTGTATCACATCAGGGAAGAAACCAACTTAGACAAACCCTTTTTTTTTGTAATTACTTAAAGTAAAATTTTTACCAAGACCATTAATTCCATTTTTTTTAGTTTAAACAATAAGCAAAAATTGGGCTCACATTTCTATTTGTGGAAGAGATAAGATTTTTTTAATCACTATTTTTGTTTTAACTTCTTTTTCAGCAGCAGTTATGTTGGTCAACCTGCTTTCAAAATACTGTCATTTAGATAACTGACATTCTTAAGTATGAATTATTTAGGCAGATGTTCTAGACATGCTCTAAAATTCTGAGAAGAATCCAAGAAATATTATATTATAAATTCAGATGCTTCTGCAGACTTCAGAGAAGAGAGAGATTCCAACTGTGAAATAGATACTGTTGTAGTAAAAAAGATATTTTCTCCAGTGAGAATCATTATATGTAGTTTGATCTTCTCCTGCAGCAGTAGATTCCTGACCCAGACATTTACACTGATGACTAGTGACATAAAGATCAACAGTACTCAGTGTATTCTTTTTCTTTCTTCAGAAAAGAAATGGTCAAATACAGATAAGTCAAACTCTCTTGTTTACTGCAGTCAGTCAGTAGTTCACATTTGCTTTTTCTGTAATGAAAACCAAAATAATGTAACACATACATTTCCTTTTTATTATTATTGCATATGTTCACAATGTTACCGTTGAATAACATCTGTATTGAAAAATACTGCAATCTGACAACTTGTTTAACTAAACATAATTGGAGTTCGGCTGGAAATCTCGTTTGTAAATGGCACTTTAACGAGAGATTTGCAGGGTAGCTTTTAGGTTATTTTGCTTTAGGTTTAATTTTTGAAATGACTGATTGAAGATTAGGATTTGCATAGTCCTTAATCACAATTAAAGTGCTGAATAAAGACTTTTCTTTCTCTTTTCTTACTTTACAACTGACATAGAAGTAAGGGGGTTTTATGTTCATTTGGAGTAAAATCTGTATAAGTAACTGGCTTAGGAATACAAGATTCATATTTTTACTTCCTTATCTGATAGATTGTTTCCCAGGAGCCAAAAAGAATATGAGAACAGAAAAGATTTATTTTTTTAATAGAGTTCTTTTAAGTCAAATACAAAATAGTTAAATTAATTGAAAGATAATACTTCATTGCTCTGTTGTAGGGAAAAAAACCCAAACATCCTATGACCACTTCTTCCTGTGTAGGAAACTGACTCAGTGCCCCCTCTTTCACATTTTACACTGAATTTTCTTTCACTAGAGGTTCTACCAAGGTCAATGTATTTTTGCAAGACAATATTACAATCTATTCTTTTTATGACTCAGTTATGATAAACTATTCCAGAAAAGTGTAAAGAGAAAAGAGAGTACAAGAAGTCTTTGCGATCTCTGCTTCTCACTATAATGTTAAAATATACTAGAACAACAATATAGAAGTAAGTTAAGAAGTAACAGGATTCCTGTACTTGGACTCCCTCTGCACTCCATATATGTAAAGGACCAAGAATTTAATAATCTTCTTAGCATTGGACATTAATTTTGGGAGTTCAATGATTTTAATGATAGAGTCATTTTTTGACTATGGCAATTTAATACATTATTTGCTTGTGGGTTTTTGCTTTTTTTTTTCCTTCCAGTATCAGTCAGGCCTTCACATATTGCATAACTTCTTTACTGCTACCGCTGCAGATATGAGTGAGAAACTTTATTTTCCTCAACACTTAATGTATAAACTACCATATAAAGAAAAGCTTTTGTTAATTTTATTTGCAGGCATCTCTGACTTCAGAAAGGCAGATCTATTTATTACAAAATATATCTTTGTAGTATTTATAAATATTATTTCCTACTTACTTATGTATTTATTTACAATGTTCCATGGCCTGTTACCTGAATACTAAAAAAAAAAGAAAGTGTAACCTTTGATTATGTTGGACTAACAAATGCAGAATAAAGCCTGAAGAATGCCCGAAGCAAGCACTGATTTCCTGCATGTGTCTCACTAAGAAAATAAATCTTTTTATTTAATCGTGGGCAATTTACTTCCAGATGAAGCAGGTAAAATCAAATTTTAACATAAATATAATTTGACTTTCTTTTGAATTTTTATTTTTCTCATGTTATGAGCCAGTATAGCTCATGGGACTTTGGGAAGACCTTGAACAAAATTCAGACATACCAATGCAATCAATACCACTACTTTTAATGAGTCAAATTTCTCTTCCATGAGCAGAATAATACAAGGACTTTAACTACTTTTTATTTGTGTATTGATTGTCACTTACAGGCTGCTGGATCACTGAGAGCTGCATGGGAGGCCTCCTTGGGTCATAGGACACTTATTTAATAGGAGTAAAGCCCCACTGTGAGTCTGGCCAGCTGGCACTGCTAATCGCAGTAGTGCCTAACATCGCAGCAAATGTTGCTGTGCATTGCTTCAGAGCCCCTGAAATTAATTCCACCGTAGATTACATAGAAGACTAAGAACCACATTTCTGGAAATCACAGATGACTAGTTAATACTAAGCAATACAGTATTTTACAAATGGTCCTCAATCATATCAAAGGTATATTTAGATCTAGTTTATAAATAATAAATAGCTAATATGTGATATGTGATGTAATATGTAGCAAGAGAGTGTCACAGAACACAAAGCATAGATGCATTGCTTTTATCATTGCCCATAAGCATCACACAAAAATTTTTGTAGAGGGTATGTAGCCATTTTTGCCCCATGATACTGACACTCTTCCTACTAATAATTTATTACATTATTATAAGCTACATATAATAGAAATATAGTAGAAGTTATAAGTGAAATTTTTAAAAAAAAATCAACAAGCACTTTAGCCATTTTAAAACATTTTTTAAAGTGGAACTGAAAACACATTACAAGTTTAACTCTAAATCTATTGACAAGAAACTCATTTATTTTGTATACCTGTAAATGTCTTATCTTGTTTTAGTCTAAACAGGAAAATACGCTATCTCTCTATTATGTACACTTGACCAAATATTCAATAATCCAATTCTTTTTTGAAAAGCATTATTGAAAAGTAAACTAAGAATATTTACATATTAATATACTGTTTTCTTCTACTCAGGTAAAGGATTAAATGCATAAAATTTATTTCAACTCACCTCTGATGAAAGACTCCTTGAATGTAATATATTTACAAACCTTCAAAATACAACATCAGCAGTTAACAAACATTTAGTAAATACAGATTCTTTTATTGTGTACCTATGTAAAATATGAATTAAATGCCTTAAAACATTTATATGAAAATATGAATTTTAAAAAAAAGGTTAAAATTTTAATGTAACACTTTTATTCAAAATTCTGCTACATGGGATCTTAAATAATAACTCAAGTCCCAAACTAAAGGTTCAGGTTAAAAAGTAGTATTTAACAGCATAAACTACAGAGGAAAGAGCTAAGTACACAGTAGAACTGGAAAAGATTTTATCTTATGTTGACTTCTGATCTGGAACAAGTAACCTGTGAGATCAGCTTCTCCCTCAGGGAAAGTGAAGATTCACATTATGGTTCTTCATGTGGTTCTCATCACCATATTATTCAGGTACAACATCTGAAAGAAAGAGAAAAATTTTCCTTTGCCTAGAAAGTAGAAGTTTTTATAGTATTTCTCAAGCACAGAAATAACATTACAATCTCAGAGGTCAAATATGGCATTTTTCCACCTGGAAGAAAAATGTCTTGAAAAGGTATACCCTTTTTAAACAACATTTAACAGTAACCCTTTGCTGCTTGTATTAAAATGGGAAGATGTTAAATTTCCTTTATTTAATAGAATGCAGAAAGATAGTGTTACAATTCACTACTGAATACTTTGTATTATATTTCACTTATTTTCTGCTAAATGTTCCCTGCACTGCTATCACCGTAAGAAAGAAAATATCACTATTTTCAGAGAAAAATACACTCTCATTTTACTAACAACCTGCATAGGAATGAATTTCACGCAGAATAAGCAGAGATTCTGAATTGAAAAAAAATCTATTTCTTCTTCTATTTTGTCATAGTTCAGCCCTGATCAGGACGAGACTACGCAGTCTCTCTCTCACTCCCCCCACCCTCCAAGAGAACAGGGAGAGATAATATAAGAAAAACGGCTCGAGGTTTGAGATAAGGACAGGGAGAAAATCCTTAAAGTTACCATTATGGGCAAAACAGACTTGACTTGGGGAAAACTATACATTTATTACTAAAACCAGCAGGATAATGAGACAGAGAAACAAGATAAACCTCCTCCCCACCCCTCCCACTTCCCGAGCTTAACATTATCTCTACCAACTTACCCCCCCCAAGCGGCACAGGGTGGAAGAGGGAATGGGGGTTACGGTCAGTTCATCACGTGATGTTTTACGACGCTGCTTCATCGTTAGGGGAAGAACTCCTTACATTCCTCCCCTGATCCAGTGTGGGGTCCCACCCATACGCCACAGTCCTTCATTAAACTGCTCTGGGGTGGGTCATCTCTTCCACAGAGTACAGTCTCTCCAGAACGGCTGCCCCAGTGGGCCCTCCATGGGCCACAGCCACATTCAGGCATCCACCTCTCTGCAGGTGGATCTCTACTCCTCCATGGGCCTCCATGGACTGCAGGGGGACAACCTGCTCCACCATGGTCATCACCACAGGCTGCAGGGGAATCTTGGCCAGGAGCCACATTACTCCTCCCCTTCCTTCTGAACTAACCTTGGCATCTGCAGCCGTTCCTCTCACAAGAAAGGTTCTTCACAACAGGCTGGCAGAAGCCTCTCAGAATCTCTTCACATCATCCATCTCATCTCCTCTCCACCTCTTGCAGCCAGGCTCGGCTGAGTCGGGCCCAGTCAGCCACCTGGCAAGAGGCCAGAGGGTGAGGCCTGCCAGGCTCATGAGGCCTGTGCCTCCCTCTCTGTGCCTCTGCCATCGCTCAGCTTCTTCACATCTTCTCTTTTTTTTTTTTTCCTGTTTTCCCCTTCTTAAATACGTTGTTGCAGAGGTGTTTTCACAGAACATTCTGCTACCAATTGGCTCGGCCTTGGCCAGCAGCAGGTCCGCCCTAGGTCCAGCCAAGTCCACTGAACAAAGAGGAGCAACTTCTAGCAGTTTCCTACAGAAGCTACCACCTTAACCCCCCACCCCCCCCCACTAAACAAAACCACAACATATTTGAAATATTGATTTTCTCTTTATTGAGAAATTATGGGAAAATGCATTTTTCTTAAGTTAGAAAAGTATTTTTTCTTGAACTAAAGACACGATGCAGTTTTTCTGTTTGAAATTTGTCTTTTTATCTCCCAGATCACAGCTGTGCAACTTTGCATTTCCTTTTTCTTTCCATATACTTTAAGAAAAATAGTCATTTAGATAATCCATTTTGATTTTTAACCATTTCAATCAAAACCAAAATTAATAGCATCTTAAAGCTTCAAATTATTTAAAATAATCTTTATGAATCACATTAATTCTCAATCTGCGTAGCTTGGTGCATCAAATTGTTTGTACTGTAATAAATAAGAACGATCCGTATTTAGCATGTTCACAATACAAATTATCAAAACCAAAGGGCTCACAAAATATGACGAGTGGATTTTTAGAGGTATTGAATCTATACTTCCTAATCTGCTTGAATGATTTTTGATAGATCAACATTAAAAAAAAAAAAATTCTATTGAGGGAAAGTTCACAATGCATGTAGGCAATCTATTACAAGTTTTGAAAATAGTTTATGTTTTTCCTCATCTATAACCAAACTCTCATTTAATGCAATTTATATCCATTACTTCCAGTTCACTCAGCTGTGGGAATGCAAAAAGTTTATTTTATCTTTGGCCTTTGCAATCATACTTTTGGGTATTTGAAGAAGGCTATAACTTTCCCTCTCAAAATAAACAATCCAAATATTTTCAGACTATACTTGTAAATCACATTTTTCCGCCTCGACTCTGATTCACATGTTAGAGACAGAGTATATACTATAATTTAACCTGTTAAGGTAGAGAAGAGACATTACCTTTCCAGACATCACATAATTGTATAACCCAACATAGTATTTGTCTTTTTCAGAACAGCAGGCTGGTTCAACTGTAGTTCACTATACTTTACTTTGTATCATAATCCCCAAATCCTACTCTGGAGAATTGCAGTCTACTCTTACACTGTTCTTGTAGTTTGTGAAATTGTTCCCATCAAAGTGTATACTTTTGTTTTTGTCTTCATTAAACACTGCTCCTTTTTCTCATACCAATTTTCCAGTTTCTCAAAACGATTGGAATTCTAATCCAGTCCTCCTACAATTTCAGTTTCCCCCAGTGTGGTGCCAAATATGGACGTGACAAATATAAAATTTCTGTTCCAATTTACTCTCAAGAGTACTGAATAGCATTGAATAGTACAGACAGAACCCAGGGAAAAAGAACCTCAGTATGTACTTCCAATTTGAAAGTGATCCACAACAACACTTTCTGAATACAATTTTGTATCCATTCATTCTAGATTAGTTACAGGAATTAGTTGTCCATGATTCACTCTGGGGAGCTTTTAAGGTGTTATTATGTGAATCAAATTAACAATAAAGGTTTGTTGGTTGAATTTGTATTGATTTTTCTAGTCAGTTAAAGCCTGGTCCACAAGTAGTCTAGCCTATTTTTTTTTTAATTTGTGTGTATTTTCTCTTCCTATCTGACGGGTTCTGTTTTAGGTTTTGAAATTATGTATTTCTGAATTGAAGCAAATTCTTATTTGTATGTGGTATAGGAGTATGAATATGTTCCTTTGATCCTTTTTAAAATTAAATATACATATTTCTATAGATAAAACTTTATCTATTTTATAAACTTTTTGGCAAAATTAAAAATACCAATAACTTTAAAAAAATATTCCACTACACTGGAATTACTACACTTTCAATAATTCAGGTAATGAAAAATACTTCTCATCTCATTACAAAAAACTGTATAAATGAGAAATTAACCTCATTGAATTAGGAACACAGGTCCGTATAAAAGAAGAGCCTTTAGGATCATTTTAGAAACTGAAGGTTTGGGGGGAAAAAAGAATAATAACTAATTATCTAACATAAAGTGAACTATAGAGTAGCATTCTGTAATTGAAATAATATGTCAGAGTGCTAACTCTAAGTACTACTTAGAAAGCATTCATCATGGGAAAAAAAAATTAATCTAAACCAAATAGCAAATATTTATAACATTGTGTGTTTCACAGTGGTATAGTACTAAATTAAAATGACACAAACTTTTATTATCATCAAATTTACATTTAAAAAATATTAATTCAAGAACACATACTACCATATCTTTCTCCTTCCTCTCCTCTCCTCTCTTCTCCTCTCCTCTCTTCTCGTCTTGTCTTCTCACGAGAATTTTAATTTCCACACTATTTTACTTGAACAAGAAACTAATTACAGCTTTAATGAGCAAAACAGTATTGAATAATGTCTTAAATTTTAAGTTAAATAATTAGCAAACTTAAATCTTTATACTATGTAAATTACAGTATACTCTCACTACACATATCTGAAATATCAGAAAGGAAAGTTTCAAAGGAAACGTCATCTGTCAATACATGTGGCAGATCCAAGAGGAAATGTAAAGGAGGAAAGACAGTGACAAAAGGATCTTCTTATCTTGGTGTCAACAGTCCAAGTTCAGCTCAGCTGATTTGCCAAGAGCAGTCCACTCTGTGTTATTCATCCTGCCCTCCAGCACAGAACATCACTGTAAAGAAAAATTAAGGTATAGCATACTGTACCTACTTAAGCATTTGGTCAGTGTTGAGCAACACCATGTAGATTTACCTTCCTTAGCCAAGTAACCTTACAGTTAGGAGGTTAGTGAGGTGAGACACTCAAAACTCAACCAAGTCTATAACTAAACTTCAGAAAATAAAGTTCTATCTTTCATTGTAAAATAGTAATCAAAAGCATATAACACCTAGAATTTAATCAATTTAATTACTCTAAGGCTGATTTTTGTGCTTTCATGTATCTGCGGTTCCTGTAAAATGCATGCAGAAAATAACTACCATTATTTGCCTTCTGCTACAGTCTAAGGCAAGACACAGAGAAAGTCAGATCCCGTGTCAGGCTGACAGTAGGGACAGTTGGGTTCACAGAAGAAGTAGGCACAGCCAGCTGCCTGTCAGAGACCCACAGAGAGATATTAGTAGGTACTGAAGAGGGCAGGGAACTAATTTAAATTCTTGCCTTCACTAGAGATTACTTCAAGTTTAAGGAAGATGTCTCAGAACCTATAATTACTTCTCCCACTCTGTACCAGAACTATAAGTGTGATTCTAGTCAATAAATGCAAAACAGTGAAAAATTTCCAGAACCTTATAAGACTGGAATGATGGTCTTCAGGATGTAGTAAGTAAAACCTAAATCCTTTATTGGCATCTTAACAGACTAATTTCTATCAACTTTTAATTATTTAATTAATCCAGATCTCCCTTTAAAGATACTTTCCTGAAACTAGAAAAAATAACTAAGGATTTAGAGTTGAAGGAGCTGAGTGAGAATGACTTTTTTTTTTTTTGTATGCTATATAATTTTTTAATAAAATTTGGGGAAAATGAGAAAAGTTTACTTTTTATAACATTTAAACTTAGGATGTATTGCAAAGATGTTAGACAGAATGGGGCTACATAGCGCATACAGCCTTAGGAAAGTAGATGTCATTAGTCCTGCTATCAGAATAATTTTTCTGTGCTTGTAGGTCTTTCACAATTCTGTCCTTTTTTTTTTTTTAATCACATCGATAATCAGTATAATTTGATATATAATTTCTGAACCATTTGCACCATATATATGTACTTTGTTTCTAATGTACAGAGCCTGTTTATGCAACAGATTATGCAGGGCTCCCTGCATGAAGCTTTTACGTCCACAAGGTGCTGTAGAACCTGCTGCTGGGGGTGTGACACTAAGGCAGTTCTCAGTTAGCCAGCTCTGTGCAAGGTACATCGCGAAGAGGCAAAATGCCTGAAATCAGTGTCCCAAAAATGTATGAAGTAATTCTATGTGTTTGAATTAATGAAATATCTGAGTTTTCTGAACATTCTTATACTTTTCATCTGCATAAATCATTACGATTAACAATCATTAGGAATGTCTTACTAATATCAGCTAAAAAAGTTTATTTGGGTTTTTTTTTCACATTTTATACATTTTTATCCTTTCAAATTTCCTGGTCATCTCTAATCATGACCTTTAAAAATTCTACTACCTATAAAAGAAAAATAAAACATTGCTTTTATTCTTGCACTTTGTATCAACACACCTTATATAATTTCCTTAAGAAAAACTTCCTAAACTCTCTTTATTCTTTCACAATATTTCTTCAAAGATATAATTTAACTAAATGTGCTTTCCACTTAGTGATAAGAAATTACTAGATATTCTTTATATTCATCAGGTTTTCTAACAGTCTGTTTTGCTGTAGAATACAGAGATAAACCCTAAACAATCAAAGATGAATTACAATGTCCTTGCAGGAAAACTTCATATGTAAGGTTCTAATTGAAACACATGTAACCAAATTTCTGTGTTCCTTTGACTGTCTCCTTTAAAATGTTTCCACTTATCAGTGGACAAATTTCTAATGGATGATAGGAAAGTAGACTGGAATTCAGAAAATATGCAGTAAGCAGCAGCACCATATCTACGTAGTGATGATCTATACCTAAATTCTAATATTTGTGCTAACAAAATACAGTTGTAGCTGCAGAAATCTGTCATGAGCAATGAATTCCCTTTTACAAATAACAAAATGTTATTTTAATTCAGAAAATAAAATGAAATAGTAGAATCTCTTTATGGGACACTGATTTTTAATGCTTACCTCTTTATAAGAGTCACAGTTCAGAAATACATCAGTCTCCCAATTACCTTCACCTACACCTTGATGCACCATGCAGTGTGCTTCCACAGTGCAAAAACTGAGTTCTTTTTGAATTACAATAACATGGGGGATTATTTAATGGACACCAGCTGTTCACAACTATTCATTTCACAGGACCAAACCAGAGAGTATTTAAAGCAAGACTCTACTTTACATAATGTAAATACCGGTTCCTCAATACCTGTTGATTTGCTATATGAATTGACTTCTGTTGTTGGTAGATATAGTCATACAAAAGCATATTTTGTATATTTCAGTAGCCATTCTTTTGTCTCAAACTAATTTTTAACTTTAGTTAATTATAGATTCTCTTTTTGGTTATCTTATTAAGTAATTCTGCTTCATCTGGAGTTAGTTGTTAGTCATGACATTATCAAACATTTAAAGATGATAGTCTTAAAAAGTTTATTATGTGTGTGTGCAAAGTATTGTGCATAACTATGAACAACAAGTGTACCTGATAATTCGTTCACTATTTCATCTCAGACCAAAATTATCCCTTTTTCCCCAAGTGGATAAAATAGGGGAGATAATTAAATTGTTTAAGATATTCTATGTCAGTGTTCAATTTTTAAATAATAATTCATGAGAAATAGAGTTTCTATATGTGTTGTAGTTTAGCCCTGATTGGGACCAGACTATGCAGTCTCTCTCTCACTCCCCCCACCTTCCAAAAGAATAGGGAAAGATAATACAAGAAAAAAGGCTTGAGGTTTTTGATAAGAACAGGGAGAGATCCCTAAAGTTACTGTTACAGGCAAAACAGACTCGACCTGGGAAAAACTATTTATTTATTACTAAAACCAAAGCAGGATAATGAGAAAAAGAACAAGATAACTTCCCTCCACTCCTCTCTCTTCCTGGGCTTAACATTATCTCTATCTCCTTCCTCCCCAGAGTGGCACATTGTGGAACAGGGAATGGGGGTTGTGGTCAGTTCATCACACGCCGCTTTATGCCGCTGCTTCCTCCTTGGGGAAGAACTCCTCACATTCCTCCCCTGCTCCATCATGAGGTCTCTCCCACAGTCCTTCATGAAACTGCTCTGGTGTCGGTCATTTATTCCACACGATGCAGTTCCTCCAGAATGTCTGGCCCAGCACAGGCTCTCTTTTAGGCATTCTAACAGCCATCCTAACAGCCTCCTTCAGGCATCTCCCTGCTCCAACGTGGGATCCTCCATGGGCTGCAAGTGGATCTCTGTTCCTCTGTGGACTTCCATGAGCCTCAGGGGAACAACCTGCTTCACCATTGTCTTCACCACAAGCTGCAGGGGAATCTCTAGCAGGAGCAACATTACTCCTCCCCCTCGTTCATTACTGATCTTGGTGTCTGCAGCCATTCCTCTCACAATAAATTCTTCACAACAGGCAGACAGATGCCTCTCAGGTTCTCTTCACATCTCATCTCCTCTCCACTTCTCGCAGCTGGGCTGGGCCAAGTTGAGTTCAGATAACTGCCGGGTGAGAGTCCAGAGGGTGAGAGCTGCAAGGCTCACAAGGCTCATGCCTCCCCCTCTCTGCCCCCATTATCAGGGAATATTCTGCTACCAATTGGCTTGGCTTCGGCCAGTAACGGGTCTGCCCTAGGTCTGGCTAAGTCCACTAGACAAAGGAGAAACTACTTCTCAAAGCTTCTTACAGAAGCTACCACTGTAGCCCGCCCTCACTAAATAAAACTAGAACAATATGATGGGATATCTTGACACAACAAAAAGTGTCTGCATTTCAGTTTAAAAAAAAAAAGGATGTACAAAATTTGAAGTTCCCTCTGGCATGAATATTCTGAAAGAACATAGTAACTGGGGGAAAAACCCAAACCACCAAATATTCTATTTGAATACCAAGGTTCTCAATTTTGATAAAGAGTTTCAATGAGCTATAGTATGATCATAACCCTATAACATCAATATTAATTAAAATATATATCTGCATATTTTGTATAGGTGAACAGTATGCAATGACATTACCATCCTAATGATATATAATATTAAAAAACAAATTTAAAAGTAAATATTTATTCTACATAGTAGTAATTAGTTTTCTACAGGCAATGACATTACTTTTGGAGTAGGTGTTTTACATGTGAAGGATGAGGTGCCCCTTATTGTTCAGAGTCCCCCAGGTACAGCACAAGAGAAAAGACGTAGTTTAATAAACATTGGAAGGAGACAGGAAAATAATGACACTAGTTAGTCTGATATGAAGTAACATAAATATGCTACCAGTATAGAAATTGCTTTTGCAGATAACAAATACTTCCAAAAAGGGATTTAAGAGTGCATTTGCCCCAAATTGGCCATTCTGAAGAAGATAATGATGATCATCCATCTAATTAGACAGGCACCAAGGAATTACCGAGAAACTTTAGCAGAAAAGAAGGCATCAGCTCAGGAAGCAGTGTTAAAGAAGCATGAAAGTCTGTAGTGAAGTTGGGGAGGACCCCTTGGAACAAGAGGAAGAGCAGTGACCCTGATTGGACACTGCCAGGCATCGCCTCATGGCATCCCCAGCCCTGCACCTGGTGCCAGGCCCGGCACCCAGCCAGGCACCATAGTGCAGGAGACAGGATATCTCTTCCAGGTTCACATGGGACCATGTAGGGACCTGCCCATGCTGGTGCCTTAGCAAAGTGCCAGCAGTGGCAGGGGGTCATGCACAGCAGGAGCACTCACTGGAGGGTTTGCACATGGGGGACCTGCACTCACACACTGAGGAGTGTGAAGGTAGCAGCCCATACTGTGAAGGGGTGCACAATATCTGAGTAGGGTATACAGTTACAGAAGGGTATTTGGAAATTTGTATGTGTATATTAATATTTTCCTACTGTCTGGGATTGTGGTTTATTTGTTATATTGCTGATGTTGATTCTGAATGTATAGTTCACTGATTGCCAGTTAATTATTTGTCATTTGTAAACCTATAAACCTCTCAGATCCTGATTTGATTTAAACTACGTGAGTTGAATTTTTTTTCTCTATGACAACAATGAGGGAGTTTTGTGGGTGGTTATAGGAGCTTAGAGTGAGAGAAAGTGCAGAGGAGTTTGTTTATAAATTTAACAAGTGGGTGATAAATGTTGATACCATGAGCCATACAGATGTAGGAGTTGATTTTTCATCACTTTGTGACAGATTACAGCTAAGAAGAGAGACCATAAAAGTAAACAAAAATAACTTATATTCTATACGATAAGGGAATGAAAGCCAATTGAGAGATACAGAGAAGTTAAATATTTCAAATTTATGAAAGCTTATGAAAGCTACTTCTAATATCATAGCAGTTGAATGGAAAATTGAAACCACTAAAATGAACATTTTTCACTTCCACTTCTTTTTTTTTGTTCATTGAAATCTGTGTTTTTCTGACATGAAAGGATTTTCTTGAAAAATATCTAACCAACTCTAATATTGTCAGAAGAATTGGTTTGTTACTGGTGTAACAGCTTTCGTGTATATAATGGACTATTTTTATCTTTTCGGGTTTCCTAGCAAAACACACAAACCCATCATCTTTTCTTCTAAGTTTTGATACTATACTGCTGAATACTTGAATGTATATTAGTTAGTTCTAGAATGAATATAGCTAGTGGTCCCTGAAATTTATGCTGAGATTGTTCCCAAAGGTTCTTAAACTCTAAGATTGTAACTTTGGATTTTCTAGTTTAGGTTTCACCTTGATATACTGAAATGCATTCTCCTTTTCTCCATGGCTGTTCTTTTTGTAGCCTACACATAGGAATATTAAGATTTAGGTTCCAGTAAAACCATTTTGATTTACATCATGGAACTATGTTCCTAAATCTAGACTTACTTGAAGTTCCCTGAAGATTATTTTCAATTAAGTGATTACTCTGCAGTTATCTCCAATTTTAGCTGACTATCAATCATGGTGATAATAAGCAGTTGATGCAAATTATCTCATATGATTCTTCTGTTGGCTTCAGTCATACCCAAATGCTCAGGGCTCCATTTTATGAGGGAGAAATTTTCCTTTGGATCCATTTGTCTATCCATTCATCAAGTTGAGATCTGTTAAAAATGTTCTGAACCTCTTCTCAAGATGAGACTAAGCCAAGATTTTTATTTTTATAACAGTCACCATCCAGATATCAAATCTGTATATAATACTTCAACTTTCTCACAGGTTAGAACTTATGAAAGTTTTCATGTCTGTGTTATTTGTTGAATTTCTAAATTGATCACTAACTTCCTTCTTGATTTCAGATCCGTGTCATCCACAACATAGAACTATACCCAGTAAGATTAGAAAGAAATCTGCCACATACTAAAAACTAAATCAAAGCAAAAATTACTCTGATATCACAGATGTCGTCAAAGTTGCTCAGTAACAATATCTCTTATTAGACCTGCATTCTTACAGGTTTACATTTCCAGAGAACCCTTGTGTTCAAGTATATCATGTCCTACTTTACTGTCATGTACCAGACAGCTGTGTTTTAATTCCTCATGGCTACCAGACAGCACATGTTCCTCTCCTGATTCCCTTAATGACAACAATCGGGCCAGGATGAGAAGGGTCTGTAATGGTGCACCCTGTAATCTTTCTATTACCCTGGGTTAATAAATTTGGAACAGGGCATTATCAGTGCCCTAGCACTATGAATTTAGAGTTTGGTTTGAGTGAGGAACACCTCATATGTTAACTTTATTACTTCAAAGTGTGTAAAACAAGCAGTATTAAGTCTTGTTTCAGAGTTATCCAAAATCAGAGTGTGGTAACCTGCCTTACTTGTGAAAATCTTCGTTTTTGTTTTTGTTTTTGTTTTTGTTTTTGTTTTTAAACAACTGAGCAATACAGCACTACATGGTACCTCTAGGAAGGAAGTCAGATTTTTAATAACAAACACTCACTGAAAACACAAGGTAAATAATGATGTATCACATCTTGAGAAACAGTGAAAACCATAACATTCTTGCAGATGTGTAGAACTTCTTCTGAGGAACTTCGTTTAAAATAATGCAAATCACAATGTCTTTAAGTGTTAAAATGAGAACAAGGCTTTTTAACTGAATTGTACCCCATTTTACCTTCTTCTCTTAATACCTTTGGTTTTGGGACATCCCTTCTCAAAACCTTAAATATAATTATAGTACTTTCTAACCAGTTAATTATTATATATTTATGGATTTCCTATATATGGTTGATAGCTGGCTGAACATGGGCCAGCAGTGTGCCCAGGTTGCTGAGAAGGCCAACACTATCCTCGCTTGCATTAGGAGTAGTGTGGCCAGCAGGAGTAGGGAAGTGATCCAGTACTCATGGCTGGTAAGGCCACACCTCAAATACTGTGCTCGGTTTTGGGCCCCTCAGTACAAGAAGGACAGTGAGGTGCTGGAGTGCATCCAAAGAAAGGCAACAAAGCTTGTGAAGGGTCTAGAGTGCAGGTCTTATGAGCAGCTGAGGGAACTGGGATTGTTTAGTCTGGAGAAAAGGAGGTTGAAGGGAGACCTTATCGCTCTCTACAAGTGCCTAAAAGGAGGTTGTAGGAAGCTGAGTGTTGGTCTCTTCTCCCATGAAAGAAGTCATAGGATGAGAAGAAATGGCCTCAAGTTGCATCAGGGGAGGTCTAGATTGGATGCCAGGAAAAATGTAGTTACTGAAAGAGTGGTCAAGCATTGGAACAGGCTGCCCAGGGAAGTGGTGAAGTCACCATCCCTGCAGGGGTTCAAAAACTGTGTAGACATGGCACTTTAGGACATTGTTTGGTGGGAAGAGTGGTGTTGGATTGATGGTTGGACTTGATGCTTTTAGAGGTCTTTTCCTACTGTAATGATTCAATGCTTTTATGATATTTGCTTTCACATGGAAAGACATTTCTTCCTTCATACATATGCTATGCTGGCTAGGTATGCTGTTTATTATATGCTGAAACAGTTAACTGATCTAGCAGAAGCACTGAATTAAATACCTTTCTTTGTAAAAACTAAAAAGAAAATGAGATAAATGTTATTTGGAAGGAATTATTTCTTAACTTACTTTTTTCATTGCCTCATTTTCTGTGTAGTTTGACAAGACTTCATGTTCATTTGCTTATCTGAATATATATCAGAATTTCCCTGGCTTAAAGAAAATACTGATTACTGCACAGTAGATTTTGCTTGGGTTTTTTTTATGTACAGTTTATTTGCTTATTTTCTAGTTCTTCCTTGAAAAGTTTTAGCTGTCAGGAATGTTGTCCGTTTCTTTTTATTTGAGTAGCTGGGTATTTTATTTTCCAAAGCCAACTAACAGATTAATAGGTATGGATTTAGATATATAATTTATTCTCTACTGCATTGCAGTTACAGGGGAAATAAAATCTAGTTAAAAAAATTTCTATGGAACACAGTTCATGAGACCATATCTTTCCATAGAAGATTATAATTTTGTTGCTTTATTTTATGTTGTAAAACATATTCCTTGGTAACATGTAAAACACATTTCATTCTGAAGTTTATTTCATGTTATGTATTCCTAAATTAAAACAATTATACAATAATAAATATTTGGATCAATAAAAATTTAATTCAATGTCAAAGCTTTTATGAGAATTTGGAATATCAGATACTTCCAGAAATCTGGCATTCCAATGTCTAGACAATTTAACAGTTTTATTTCAAATTTACATTTTATTACATGAGCTGTTTAACCATATCTCTTATACATCATGATAAACGGTCTATGAATAATTCATAAATTGATTTCTGAAAGTCACAAGAACGATCTAAATTATAGTATATTTGCCTAGTAGATAATGACGTGACTTTTAAATCTAACATACTTATTTTATTACTCATTTGAAAGGGGAAAAAAAAATTATAATTCTATCTTAAAAAAAGTCCACCTGCTTCTGTCTATCACATATTTAAATACTTTTTGAACTCCAGTAAGGTAAATCTCACAGAATTTCTGTAATAATACTATGGTTGAATCAGCTAAAATTGGCTGCCTGACATTAATAACATTAATATTAAAAATAAGTCTTTTAGAAAGAGTACTTAGATACATTTTATTATAGATAGCTTGTATTACATGACATATACATTTTATTTTCCTTCAATTATTACTAGTGTAATGTAAAGTATTTATAAAGATTTTTAGCATTCAGTGTTTTGGTTTTTTTTTTTTTTTTTCCACTCCAGTCTTCCTCATCTCTTCCACAAAGAAATGTAATGACACCCCTGCAAAACAGCTGTAAAGTCTACCACTACATTTCTAGACTGTGGAGATCAAATGCTCTTATTTGTTCATCTCATCAAACTTTTCAATGTTGTAAACATAACCTGCTCCAGAACCTAAGGTTTGCATACACTGTGTCTAAGAAACTGCTTGCTAATGAAATCTCACTTTTGCAGTACTGTAAGTACTTCCAAGTTCTCTGAGGTTGTTGCTATTCATTACAGCTACCACCCAAACTGCCCATTTCCTTCCCTCTTTCTTTTTTAAGTAATTTGCATAGTTTTCATCCATAGTTCTACTGCACCAGCTATAGTTAAGGTCAAGCAGAGGGTAGTGTTTCTTCAATATTAATATTTTACATTTCATGGTGATTTATATGTAAAGAATTCAGTCTAAATTTTGGTCAAGTTATATTATTGAGACCAATACTAACAGTAAAGTAACTTATTGCAAGCTTCAGGTTAGTGCTTAGACATACTGCATCTGTTTAGTGCCTTTGCCTGTCTAGATTTTTGCCCTCTCTCCCTCTTCCACGAACATAACAATTGAAATATGTGTTTGCTTTCTTCAAGCACATATATACAATTATCCTAAATTTGCTGTTATGGAAACTGCGATATGAAACCTTTGAGTGATTTTCTTAAGGTCATGTGGGAAATTGGAGGAGAAATAATTTCCCCAATAAGTTTGTCATCTGTTAGGACCTCTTCTACTGCTCAAGGGTCTATACTCAATCTGAACTATGTATAGGTGAATGGCAGAGTAGACACTGCTGGTAGAGATCTGTCTGCTTAATTTAAAGGATTAAATTAATATTTTTTTCCCTTAGTAGGGACAATACTAGGGACTATTTGTAGGATTATATAGTAGGATTACAGAGGAAATCCAATAAAAGGGCTGTAATTGCATGTGTCTACTACACTTGTCTACAATGACATCTGAAAAAAAACAGGTATAGCATGTAAGATATTTTTATTGTCTTAGACAACATTAGGATTTTTTTTTATTACATGCTTTTAAAAAGTTTTATTCTGTCTTTTTTTAAAAAAAAAAAATTACCAAATCATTCATCTATGAGAATATCTATATTTTTTTTTTTTAATACAGGAACATTCCTGTTTCCTTACTTCAGGAAAATAATAATTATAAAAAATCCTCAAACCACATAGCTATATTAGGTGTTTTTGTAAAATATATATGTATAGGTATCTTAGTTCACCTTACAAACATTAATCTATTTTAAAGTGGAAACTCAAATCAATTTTCTGGAAGAAATAAAAAATTGAAGTAAATCACTGAAAATAGTGCAGTTGTGAATGAATAATAAGACTTACTTCTTAAAAGAACAGTGCATGAGTGGAGAAAAGAGATAACTGGGAATTGGTTTGGCTGACTGACAAAGCTTGTTCTTTCCATTCCTGAATTCAGAGCTTAACTGTATCCTGAATTACCTAAGCCATTAGGTGACACTGTGGGAGTGGAGTCTTTTGGTACTTGCCAGGGAGAATCAATAACCAGTGTCAGATATGAAGGGAAAACTACACTGTTTGAGTCTTTTGTCTTATAAAAATATTCCTATTTTTTGGAACAAAAAATCTTCCTGTTTTTTGGAACAAAAATGTCTTTCAAATCCTATCCTAGTTCATAAATATTTGAGCCATAAAGCCTCAATTAAAAAAAAAAAAAGGCAAAAAAAAAAAAAGGAATTCATAATAACTGTAA